>CALNHX010010616.1:0-38713 GCA_940337035.1 Agriotes lineatus
ACTTTACACTATGTGATTTATGACTACATGTGAGTTTGTGTGACTTCAGTCACTGTCTGTAATTTAAATTGCTTCCTCAGATTGAGTGATTACAAATAATGACCCCATTATACGTACCCTTCTATGCCCATGACTATTGTTGTGTACAAGTACGTATGACAAGTGACATGTTCAGAGAAATTATCTCTCTATTTGAAGTGAAAAGTAATATTAATACTTACTGATGGAATATAATGCCCAACGTCTTGGTATTTGGGGTCTGAGAACAGCCAAAATTAGTCTCAAACTAACTAAAACCCACAACTGTCAAACCGGTATCACACCTCATTAGTCATACATGGGTTTTTAAAATGGCCGTTTCCGTCGCCTAGATGTTACAGCCAAGTTAAATGAAATGCGCCTTCCTGTCTATTTTCTGTTCTAAGGTTCAAGCAAAGATAAACACCACATTTTTCACACTTTACAAAAGACTTTCCACCACAGGGATATTTGCACCTTTGTCTATTATCGCACCATACTGGAAGATAGCCATATTGATGTTTTCAAACCTCTTGGATAGGAAAATCTGATATCGGGCCCCCTTTTTTCTTGTTTTGTAAGTTTTCCATGACTCCTCTGGGACGACCTCTTTTTCTTGTAGAGCTGACTTTATTGAATTTACACAATCACTCTGCAACGGCCAATTTGAAATCTGCCAGAGGTAAATCTTTGAACTCGTTTTCACTTCTTCTCCAAAGTATCCATGCATTGACAACCATCAAATCAATAATATGAAAACATATCCTCATGTACCATTTTTTTGATCTGAGGTTGATCCTATAGTATCCTAGCATGGAATCCAGGAGATCTACTCTTCCCATATATTTGTTGTAAATTGTTACAGCATGTGGACACGGAACCATTATATGTTTGTTATCCTTCTTTGAAAATCGTCGAACCTCAACTGTTGGCGTACTTTCCGCATATGTAAAGGTTTACTAATTTATTATCATAACATGAAGTAACAGATATTTTTGTGCCATCAATTGCGGCGACTATTTCCAGCATCGCTCCACGGCCTTTCTTTTTTAGTTCACTCTCTTTTGGCATATTGCTGTTTGGAACTCTGTTTATTCTAACCGTTCCGAGCGCTAACATACCGTTTTGTGCCAAGTAAATTTCTAATGGGACGCTATTGAACCAGTTATCAAAAAACAGTTTGTGATTTATGTGCCTTGGAACAGTTAGTGTTAGCCGAAGAACTACGTTTGAACTCATCCCCAGATCAGGAAAACCATTGGGGACAATATTGGTTTGATTTCCTGCGACAGTCGAGTTTCGCCTCTGACGTGGTTCACACGTTGAGTTACCGTGCTCTTTTGCTTTTTTCTAGGTTTATACTTAAGTGTTAAACTTGAAATTTGATTTATAGTTGCATTCATAAATTAGGAACAACTCCATAGCCATACGAAAATAATTTTTGATCATAACATAGTTCGGTGAGTACAGGGCGGTCTCCGTTTTTTAGGGGCGCAGTGGATAGGTAAAATCGGAAAAGTGGTAAACACACTTTTATGAAAGGGCTCGTGCTGCGCTGCTGCCCTATACAAATCAGGTTTGTGACAAACATAGTCGTACATCTGCTTTTCCTATACACTAAGTAGCGCTTTCTCTTTCTTTGTGCCTATTTAATGGGCCAAGCTAAAATCGTTGAATTGTATTACGCAGGTAAAATGTCGTTTTCGCACATCTTTTATCTCTCATCTCATAAAAGCTATACTTCGATGATGTTCTTAAACACATTAACAAAGTATTGGTGGTGTTATACGCTTTTAACTGCTCGAAAGGCTAGATTTAGGTATAGACCTACTAAACCTGGGTGTTGTGGAATAATGTAAACTTCTAATGTGTTAATATTTATAAATACATAACGCTTTTTATAATTTTTACTGTATTGTATTGACCTCAGTGTTTTTTTGGTAGGAAAAACTACGTAAATGAGATTAAGAGTTGCTCTACCGAAATTAAAATTAAAGTATAATCGAGATGTAAAACAGTCCTACTGATATAAGAAATAATTTTAACGAATTCGGGAAATTTAAAGGAGATTAATAGTTCTTCATACATCAAAATAGTAAAGTGGGTGCTTTAGTCCCGAGCGAAAGCGAGGGAAACATTTAAGGACCAAACACGCTTTACTCCCGAGGTGCATACAAAAAAAAAATAAACTGTAAACAGTAACCAACGACTTTTGTGATTTATTTCGAATTCATCGAAGTATCTTTGTATGCAGATGTTTGACGTTTTTTTTTCATTGTCATTCGTTATGTTTGTGCGGTTTTTTGATTTCCATTGCCACTTTAAACCCCATGGTAATAAAAGCTTAATTTACAGCCTGTTTTGAGGTAGAAAAGCATTCCCGTTCGCGCAAAAAATTATATAAAAACATTTTACTGATGCACAATGAATGTTTAAGTTATATAAAAGTCGTTGAAAAAAGTAACAGTAGCTTCAGTTTAAAATAATATTAACACCATAAACTGTAATTTTAACAGCAAAAATTGGTTATATTTTATACGAAATCTAATTGTTGAAACCTGATTAAAATGTCGCTCATCCATTCATAAGATTAAGCACTTTAATGAGATTGAAAATAATTTTAGGGATATTAAAGATCACATAATCGAGATTGATATTGTTTCTATGCAAATTAAAATCGTTTAATCGTGATTAGAAGTTCACTTCTCTGTTCATAAAGGTTCATAAGATTAAACAATGTCTTAACGACGCCACAACCCCTTTAACTAAAAATGAAAAGCAATTTAAGGATGCTGAAGATCGTATAATCGAAATTGATATTGTTTATACGAGATCTAAAATCGTTTAAACGTGATTAAACATTTACTCTTGCATTCATAAAAGTTCACACGATTACAAAAAATGTTTAACGAGGTTATAAGCAGTTTAACGAGTTCGAAAGTCATTTTACAAAGAATATCATACAAACAACATTGATTATTGTTTAGCCAAGATAAAAATCGTGTAAATATAATTAAAAGTTCACTCACAAGATAGCAAAATATTTAACCAGGCTATAAGCAGTTTAACGGATTTGAATGTAATTTTAAAGAGATTAAAGGTCGTATAATCGAAATTGATTATTGTTGTCTAAATATGTTTAAACATGGTTAAAGCTCACTCATTTATTATTAAAATATATAAGATTAATAAATATTTAACGAGACTATTAGCACATTAACGAGTTTGAAAGTGATTTTAAAGAGATTGAAAGTCATTTTAAAGAGATTGAAGATGGTATAATAGAGATGATTATTGTTTATGGGAAATATTAAATCATTTAAACGTGATTAAAATGTATTAATCAATCTATAGAAGTTTACAAGATTTAAAAAATGTTTAAGGATGCTATAGATAAACAGCTTAATCAGTTTTAATGTAATTTTAAAGAAATTAAAGATGGTATAAGCCATATTAATTATCGTTTATCCAAAATGTAAAATCGTTTAAACGTGATTAAAAGTTCACCGATTCATCTATAAAAATTCACGAAAGTGTTTAACGAGAGTATGATCAGCTTAAGAAGTTTGAATGTCATCTTAAAGAAATTAAGGGTCGTATATTCGAGATTAGCTATTGGTAGTGCGAGATATAAAATCGTTTTAGAAGTATACTCATCCACTCATAAAAGTTTACAAGATTGAAATAGCTATTTGTGCAACAAGTGCTAAAAGTGGACGTTTATGCACGAGTTTGCACACAATATTTATTCTACGGCCTTAAATTTACTGTTATTAATCCATAAATGTCGACTTAACAAAGGTTTGCATTTATGACAGTTATAATTTATGTCATAATAAAAAGATGGCCTTGACGCTCAAGTGAATGTTTCTGCAGTCAGTAGCTGTCAAAGTCAGTTATCAAAGGTAATTATAATAGTACATATCCGATTTTATTCATTACATAATGATTTAATTATTTAAAAAACACTTTACCTCTAACAAAAGAAGTAACTAGAATAACTTTATAACAGCATTTTCAGTTCAAAATTCTAAATTCAACACCAGCTGTTTACTTTTAGCACATGGGCTAAAAGTAAACAGCTGATTTCACTTTCAACATTCTGATTTATAAAACGTCATTTTTAGTAAACAAAGCTAGCGCTAATAGGCCAACTTTTAGTAGTGGTCCTGAAAAAAATATTTAACGAGACTACAAGCAATTTAAAGAATGTCATTTTAAAGAGATTGTAAATCATAATAATGAGTATAATTGGTGATTGCGGTGAGGTTTACGGTAGATTAATCCATATTACAACTATTTTGTCAATTTTTATTTTCCTACGAGGTCTTTTTAAAGCATTAAAGAGGATTAGTAGTCATATTAATAATGTAAGTAATGATATTAACGAGACGTATGTCGTTTAAGCGATACTGAAATAGTATATTGTGACACTAGCGTATAAGTACGCTTTTAAAGCACGTGCGACGATTTTAAAAGAACGACGTGCTAGCCGAGTGGTTTTAACGTCGCCAGTGCTTTAATGGCTCTTATACACGTGTATCATACGCTATTTTTTCTACGATCGTAACAGAAATATAAAAAAATCGTTCAATGACGCTTTTTCCGTCACATTGTGTTAAATATTCTAGGTTATGTTGACATTCAAATTTACGGCAAAGCGTTTTTTAATATAGTCTTAAAGCACGCCACCAATAGCAACGTACAAAAAAGACGTAATTCGGGTGTTAATATTAAGAGTGGTACAAACGTCACTTTTGACACTAGAAATTGTGCAAAAAGTCATTTTGACACGATCGCAGAAAAACGTTTTAATAACATTTGAAGTTGTTATATAGTTCTTATAGAGCAGAAGTAATCAACTGAGTTGCTATTGAAGTAACATTAGAATGAGATGCGTGAAATTGATCTCTGAATTTTTTTTTGGCATTTTACTATTTAATCTGTTTTGTTGAGTATTTCGCAACACTAAAGAATTAAAAATGTTAATGTAGTATTGCTTCTAAATACTGTTACAGTAGTCCATGTTATTCTTGAATTGTTCGTGCAGTTGGACACTTTAGAGTTTAGATTCTTATTATAGTTGAGTGGCCTTCGTTCTTTAGGTGCAAAGCGGATGGGTACCATCGGAGAAGTGGTGGACACACTTTTCGGAAAAGGTTTATAGTACTTCGCTACTGCCCTATACAAATCAGGTTTGTGACAAACATAGTCGCACATCTGCCTTTACTACACACTTCTTTGTCCGCATTCAATGGACCTAGCTAAAATAGTTGAATTGTGCTACGCAGGTAAGATGTCGTTCTCGCACTTCCACGTATTGCTGCTAAATAATTTTGCAGTAGTCCATGTTTTTCTTAAATTATTCGTGCAGTTGGACACTTTAGAGTTTAGATTCTTAATATAGTTGAGTTGCCTTCTTTCTTTAGATGCGCAGTGGATAGGTAATATCGGAGAAGTGGTGGATACACCTTTCGAAAAGGGTTTGTACTTCGCTACTGCCCTATACAACTCAGGTTTTTGACAAACATAGTACTAAATCTGTCTTTTCTACACACTAAGTAGCGCTTTCTTTTTCTTTGTGCGCATTCAATGGACCAAGCTAAAATCGTTGAATTGTGCTGCGCAGGTAAGATGTCGTTTTCGCACTTCCACGTATTGCTGCTAAATAATTTTGCAGTAGTCCATGTTTTTCTTGAATTCTTCGTGCAGTTGGACACTTTAGAGTTTAGATACTTAATATAGTTGAGTCGCCTTCGTTCTTTAGGTGCGCAGTGGATAGGCAACATCGGAGAAGTGGTGGATATACCTTTCGAAAAGGGACTGTACTTCGCTACTGCCCTATACAACTCAGGTTTTTGACAAACATAGTCGTAAATCTGTCTTTTCTACACACTAAGTAGCGCTTTCTTTTTCTTTGTGCGCATTCAATGGACCAAGCTAAAATCGTTGAATTGTACTACGCAGGTAAGGTCTCGTTTTCGCACTTCAACGTATTGCTTCATAGAATTGGCACTTTATTATTATAATTCGGTGAACATAGTCCGGCCTCCGTTCTGTATGTGTACAAAGGAGACGTTAAATCGGGGGGTGTTGAGCATACTTTTCTGAAAAGGTTTGTTCTGCGCTGCTGCCTTATACAAATAATTTTTGTGACAAACATAGTCCTAGATTTGATCTTTGTACACACATAAAATCTCTTTATGCAAGTGTGACATATAAAATGTTTTCCAATACCTACAATTAATTCTATAAATAAGCTTTAGAATGATAAAATTATTTTAAATATGTAATCATACATATTATCTGATTGTGTGGTAATCGCCAAGGTACATGTATATATTTAGTTCGTTGCTATGGACTGTTTTACTCACTAGAGACTACATTGAAATAATTGAATAAATGACATTTATCCTCATAATTAAAATGTTACTCTACCATTGGCATTTTAATAGAAAGTAGGCATTGGAAAATAGTTATTTATGATGAAGTGAATAAAGGTAATTTTTATCCACGAGGGGAAAGGTTTAGCTCACGGTGCGAATTTTTAAAGAAATTTCTTCCCGTGTTGAACGCACTAGGTGGTTAGTGTGTAGTGGTAATGGATAATACGTCAACGCCTCCTATCATTTCATGGCTGTTGATAAGCAACCCAATTATCATTTTCGCAGATCTGAAATGGGTTAATGGTTAAGAAAGAATATAATTGAATTTGAAGGGATTTGTACAAAAACTCTTTGGGATAACAAATAACTACTTTTGGCCAACAAAAATAATGAAAAGAAATATATTACCGACAATTTATTACACAGTTATGGGTATGATGTACTTAGATTATCCCCATACTATTGTCAGTATAACCCTATTGAGTGAGATTTTGTTCGACATATTCTCAACCTTCATCAAAAGACGTAGTTGGGAATTTATGGTGTGAAGCTTTTTCTAAATTTTATTAGACATTGACCATTCACCACTGTGATAAACTTATCAAGGATCACTGTACACAATGCATAGGAAATATTAGTGTGCATGTCATTCGTCCAATGGTAATTTTCTTAGGGGTATCTGATTCTGTTGAGGTACTGAATCAGAAGTAGATTTCCCAAATAGAATTCTAATGCAGATTGATAACTGAGCGTTATGCATGTGTGAGTAGATTTTGGGTCAGTAAATAAAGCGTGCAGATTAGATAGCATGAAAAATGTAAACAGTACTTATCTAGGTATTGGGTAAAATGCAGAATTCAAGTTAACAGTACAATATACTGTGCTTTGTGGCAATAATATATATCATGTTCGTTATCGAGTCATATGTTATCATATGTTATATTTCTGCATTTTATTTTTGTTCCAAATGTTATGCATGCAACATATTATTTGATGCGTTAGAAGTTGTTTTCTTTTTTATAAATTTCTAGTAATAAATATTATCCAATGATTCGTTAATAAATTATATTCAATTACATCTAACCGGGTTATCTAACCTTGACAACTAGAGAGTACTAACCTGCCATTTTGCAGTTTGTAAATTTTAATGTATAAGCGTTATCAGTACTTAATTGTAAGTCAAGGCCTGCTCAATCCAAATATTTTTGTCTCAACGTTGAACGTTAAGTTAAAACTTTAGCGCTAGTGGTTATTGGTGCTATGTAAAAAATATTAATATGAAAAATAAGGCAAAATTAAAACACCGTTTACGGTAATTTTGTATATTGTACTATTTTGTCGAGGATCCTTGTAAACCCATTAATAAAAACGATGATAACTTTAAGAGGTCATATCTGTATGTATTATTGATAAAAACACTTTAAAATATGCCTGAGTGCTCTTTATTTGTTAGTGTGTTTCTTACAGTCAAAACAACAGCATCGATTTAGTTTTGGCCATCATCAATCATGGTTGTTTCAATGGATAAATGGACAGGAAAGGTTGCTGTGGTTACTGGAGCTAGTGCAGGAATAGGAGCTGCAATTGCTGAACATCTTGTAGATGCAGGTTTAAAAGTAAAGTTTATTTTAAGTAAAATTACTTGTATCAAACTCGTTTATTGTATAATTCACTTATATTTTGTAATTTCAAGGTTGTTGGTTTAGCCCGTCGAAAGGACAGAGTAGAAGCGCTTGCGAAGAAATTGGAAAATAAAAGTGGAAAACTTTATGCTCTTCAAGCAGACGTAAGCAAGGAGAAGGATGTTCTAGATGCCTTTGAATGGGTAAAAAGCAACCTAGGGCCGGTTCATATCCTAATAAATAACGCCGGAATTGCAAGAAATACAACCTTAGTGGATGGCAACACTGCGATGTGGAAGGAAATCTTGGATACCAACGTTTTGGGGCTTTGCGTTGCCACAAGGGAAGCCGTCAAGGACATGAGAGCTAATAACATCGATGGTCATATTGTACACATAAACAGCGTTTTAGGCCATACAGCCGCCAACCTCTCCAACATTAACGTATACACTGCATCCAAATTTGCAGTAACTGCTTTAACGGAAACCCTCAGACAGGAGTTGAACTCCATAGGTAGCAAAATAAAAATAACTGTAAGTGTTACTTTCTATAGCCTGTAAACTTTTCGATCAACTTGAACTTACTATAGAGTGTCAGTCCAGGGGTGGTTGCCACTGAAATTAGAGACGCAAGTGGTTTTACTGCAAACAAGGAGGAAGCTGCAGAATTTGAAAAAAATCCAGTATTGCAAGCTGAAGACATTGCCGATGCTGTTGTTTACGCTTTATCAACACCCCCACATGTCCAGGTTCGTAAGTTGTAATAGGTGATTCAGAAAAAGATTTATTAAAGCTGTATGTGTAATATTAATTTAGAAAGTCGGTAATTTTAATTAATAAAACTGTCAGTACATGTCAGCTTAATTTCAAACCGCATTTCGGTATATTTTGTGCTGTGGTTTTCACTGAGCATCAAATACAACGCATGCTATAAATGTAGTTTAGAAACATGGAACGGTAAAAAATCAATTGTGATTCAGTTTACTCTGACAGAGTAGATACAACATTAAGACAGTAGTTCAAATGTTCCAAATACAATTGACGAGGTACGTGATTTTTGTCTAGGGTAACTTTGATGAATATTCTTTTTTAATTACGTGTTGCAAGTGGTGTTTAGTTGTATACTAAGCGTTTCATTTTAGATACACGAAATTATGGTTAAGCCTGTGGGGGAAGCATTTTGAAGATGCCAAGTTGAAGAGCATGATCGTAACCCTGCAGTGACATGTTTGGATGTAATTGAGATCATGTTTTAGCAGAAGCAGTTTAATAACAAAGCTTTATATAAAAATGGCCATTCTTCTTAATTGTTTCGGAGATATAGCTGTTATGTATTAAGTAAACAAATAAATAATTGAATATACAAAATAACCTACTAGAATTCCTGTTTAAAAAAAAAGTTTTACACCCAACAGTTGTAGTTTGTATTAAATGATGCCGAATTTGAAAACTAAAGTTTTTCTTTATTAACATGTTATAGAGCCGCAACTACATACATTACCTTGATACTATGAGTACACTAAATACGCTTGTCAAGTTGTATACTCTTTAAATATAGTAGGAGACATCAGTTTCATTATTAGATGTGGTCATATGCCTTTATAACTGCTGTACGGATCTGGGCTAGTGCCAGTATCGGCGACTTTCTATAGTAACGCTGGTTGTAGGAGATCGCCGATCTGCAGCCTCACACGCAAAAAATATGGGTTAGAAACGATCCCCTGGATGTAAGGGTTGAGGGTTAGGCCGGTCCTCAGTCTCAGCGACAGACATTATGGCTTGGATAGCACACCTTCTCGCCGATATTAAAATGAGTATTACCATAAAAATTATGATTTATTTAAAAAACTTGTGTATATACAAATTAATTCTATTTAAATAATAATATGCTAAAAAACGATGAACTTGTTTGTTACCTAGACACAGGTTTTAAATATTAAGTGCCTGCAATTGGCTATTTCAGCACACCGAGGTTACCAGCCTGGCGTGTCGATTAAATTGCTGAATTGTGAAAAAGTGGATTATTGCCCGAACAAATTGCCTCAGATTTTTGAATTTGGTTTTAACAAATAATTTACAAAAATTGTGATTCAACAGGGTTAAATAAGTGCTTTTACACACAATCATTTTCTTCAGTAATGCTGGAAAACGTGAATAGAATGGGCAATCGAATGAACTTGATTTGACATATAAAGACAAAATCTTCAATAAAAATCTGTAAAAGGCCTTACCCAGAACTTTCCTCGTCAACATTGTGGCACTAAATAATTTTAAAAATCAAATTAAGTTAGGAGTACAAATATCTCACGTTTCTAATAAATTAAATAAATTTTCAAATTAAAAAAAAATGTATCTCGCTGGGGTTTGAACCCGCCGCATCTGCAGCTCTGCACAATGCTCGATCCTAACCGAATCTCCGTAGAAGATATAAGTACGGCGAAATTCCATCTGCGCTACCACGTCTCTTCGGGAAACTTCCGGTGCGCGCGTCTCTTGAAGAGCACGGTATAATAGTTGAAAAAATTTTACTCTTCTGTGCCATTATCCTTTATCGGTTGAGTCTTATTTTCGGCAAATGTAAAGCCTGACCTATGTGAAAGTTATTAATTCTTTTTATTTCAAAATTAACACAAAAATGAACATTATATTTTAAGGTGCTCACCCTGTATATATTTGTATGAAATTGCACCAGTTTCATGCGAGATAGATATATAATATGTATGCAAAATATTGTCTACCTCCGACAAATAATTTTTGAGCTATGCTGCCAACAAACAGACAGACAGACGGACAGACAGACAGACAGATAGACAGACAGACTGAAGGAATTGAGAAAACCTCTTTTTCGTCATCTAGGGACCTTGAAAAGTGAAGATCTGAAAAAATCTCTAAAGGTGAATTTTTCGTGATTACAATAATAGAAAGAGTAAGCTAGGTCTAGTTGTAATTTAATTGCTTATGTATTCTTGTTAGTTCATAATAAAGATAGTTAAATAAAATTTATTTGATGCTTATGTATCTCTTGAACATAAACTGAAGCGTCAGATTATTATATAGTGTACTAAGTTTCTGCAAAAAAATTTTTTTCTACAACCACACGAATAAGACTCCATATTGTCGAATAATCTTTATATATATAATTCTTCTGTACGTGTGTATGTCACTGAACTCCTCCTAAACGGCTGGACCGACGTTGATGAAATTTTTTGTGTGTTTGAGTGGGTCCCTGGATGGTTTAGATTCACAATTGGACTCAGTAGCTGGCGCTGCAATCGGGTTCTAGGATTTTTTTAAAATTTTTGTCGAATTTCTTTGTTTTAATTTTTTAAAAGATTTCTCGCATATCAACATATAACCCCAAAATTTCACCCCCCCCCCCAAATTGTTTTAAAATGAAAAACATCGAAAATTCGAAAATCGAAAAAACGTTTGCTGAACCCGCTAATAGCAAGCAGCGGGCAGGACATCGTCTGTCGGGTCCGCTAATAGCAGGCACCGGGCAGGACGTCTGTCGGGTCCACTAATAGCAAGTAGCGGGGAGGACAACGTCTGTCGGGTCCACTAGTTTTGTATAAAAAGTAAATCATTTCAGAATGTTCACCAATTACCTTGGCAACTGTACACTTTTCGCTTCATAATTGCAACTAGTACAAAAATGGACGCAAGCTAGGGTTTTACACGGTAAATCTTAAATAAAACACAAACTCTTCGTCAATATTCGGCAATCGCCGTCGTCGTTGTTTAATTTCCTCGTATAGTGATTGTGTATTTGCTCCATAACAGTTCTACCATATAACCTACAATGTTTGATTCTAAATAATAAGTCATATTATCGAATTTACGAGTAGTTGGAGAAAAAATAGTATGTTTGATTTGCAAAAAATGCGTTTTCGGGACGCGTATGACTCGCCTCTGTCTTACTTGTCTCGAAATTATGCATTTTTTGTACTAATGAAACAAATTACTATTTTGTTACTAACGTGCTGAAATAAAGACAGTGGGTGTCATATCATTTATAAGTTGAAACGAGATCGTATAGGAAAAAGAAACAAGTGCGGAGTATTGTAAGCCATAGTTAATGATATCGAAGACGAACAAAGGAAAATATCAGTTTATGTATCGACAGCTTTAGAGATTATTGGCAGGTATAGTAAAATTTGAATTTTATTTTTCAGTACAACGAAATCATCTTTGCTTTTTAAGTAAAATAATGTATTTATTTAACGTGCTGAATCGACTTTCAATTATACTGAGAAAACTTAAAATGATATGTAGTTTTCCAAAAGCTTTGTCAGTATACTACTTAATGCATTTTTCATAGTAGTTATTCTATAACTACGTATGAAAAATAATCATGTTAATTGGCAGATATTTTCAATTTGACTACACTCACATTAGGGACCGAAATAAAAATAAAGTGATAACATGTTATCTAAGTACACGTTTCAGCAATTATTGGTTGTAAAATCTTTCAAAATAATGTAACTTCTCCTACAACTTCGGGCTATATAATTATTTTAATACGAACGCCAAACAATTCTCGACTCAAGCCGAAAACCAAAATTCCTCAATGACTCTAACTACCTTCAAATCGTACCAATCAAACTTTTAGGCCACATGGAGAAAGCCGAGGGCCGATCAGCTACAGTGAAGACGGCCTGCGGTTTATTTCTATAAATAACAAAGGGGCGTCGAAGGGTCCTTTACAACCATAAGTCCATTAGCTTACGAACACTCTTAACTTTACTAGAGGTACTATGAGTAGTTAGTTTTCTGCAACCTGAAGCAAACTCCAAAAATGTGCGGCACCCCAATTGATTGCATTAGCCATACACAAAGCCACAGCAAACATAAACAGGGGTATATTAATCAACGACAATAAATATGAGACAAAATGTTACATCAGTTAATTTCACCACTCGTATAAGTCAGCTACAGGCGAAAGTTACAAATACAGCCAACTCTACTGTTCCCACTAATTATAGGGGTTGAGGGTATAGAAGCTAACAAATAGCAAAGTCAATATTTCAAAATTTAACCAGTTTCTCAGCAGATTAAATTAGGGGCAATTACAAATTTACGATGATGTCGTAGGTCGAGCATAGCAAGCGGGTGGCAATAATATTATGCCACCACGTACGCAAGAATTTAGAATATTTCATAAACGTGCCAGTAATTACTGACAAACTCGAAGGTGATGCAACACTAGCCGGTGATTAAATTTTGGAGGCTCGTAATGTATAGATTCGTTCTTTTTTTACAATGCAAGATCGTGTTTTAATACTCGTAGCAATGCAAAGCTACCTATGCAAGTGGGGGAACATCAAGGACCTTCAGCAACAATTTCTAACTCAGAAACAAATAAAAAACCCAGCAATGATTATAAATTCGGCTACCAAATTAGTAGCACAACCTACCTGGTCATACTTTAACGACTCCAAGTCAGTTTTAAAATCCATGAAACACGAGTGCCTAATCAAAATAGAGAACGTGAAAGTGAAAGCGCACTCATACCTTCAGCTTGCAGCTCAAAGACTTACATCGCCACGTCTGTCTTAGGGCTTCCTATATGTAAATACTTGTTTTGAAAGTACAAATCATAAGTATTTGTTAAAAATTGTAATTTGCTACTAATGTGTTAACTACATCATTTTGTTACTTACAGTGTTCTGGACATCTTCACAAAATATTTTAATTGTTTTATATTAAAAAATGCTTATCTGTTTCTCTTCCTAGATTTTTAGAAATCTATAGAGATGAGAAATCATTGTATTTGTATGTACCTACAAAGACACCGAAGAAGACTGAATACTACATGACCAGTGACATTGGAGTTAAAGTAAATTTAATGTCACTACTACTTAAAATAACACAAAACACTGTTTTGCACGCTATAGTAAATAATTTCAAAATAATTCTTATAAAGGCCAAGTAGATTTTCCTAGACAAAACTCGATAGCGTTAGCTCCACCAAATATTTACATACAAATGTTTTCTATTGTGCTTTTGTCTGCAGAATTATTTATTTTCTGTCTGAACACAATCAAAAAGGGCGCTGTCAAGGCACCTAATATTTATTGCATTGCTTTTACTGCTACAGATGTCTGTTGTATATGTATGGTTTCATCTAAATTATGTACCTTTTTATAGCGTGACTATCTTATTTTCTGGAAATACACTAAAAGGGAACACAATTGGAGCTGGAACTTCAATCTGACAATAAAGAATTTAAAAGCTACTAGACTTGATATGAGACATTCCCTCAGTGGAACGTTTTGGAAGATCGATAAGAGGTGTCACATATTCGTAAGGCTGGTCAAGGACTCTCCATTTCCGGATTTTATTCGTTTTGGTGCCTACTTTCGGTTGCTGGGAAAATTCAAAGTAGATTTGTTAGTCCAAGTGCACTCAGGGGTGCAAGCAGAACGATTTGAGTTTGAAGTAGGTACTTATTCCGGATTTTAGATGTTCATTCTTGGGGGCTTGGACAAAAATTCTCTCGAAACCTTCAGGAAGTGCCTTTAGAAGTGCTGTTATCCCTAATAAAATTTTATGTAAATTACATATACAACGTCGTCTTCGATTAAATATTGCAGTATAGTAAATGAAATTAATACTACTCGTACACAAATTCTGTTATAGGTTAGCCAGCGATTTCTGCCTTGTAGCGTATTTTATTAAATATAAGTGTCAGACTATAGCATAATAGCTTCGAATAGATTCTTTTACATTTCGAATGTATGGGATCTCTCAGTTTTAAGAGTCTTCACTTATGGAACGCATAGGGAACTTAAGATTAAAGGTCTATAAAATATACGCCAAGTCGAGTTTCGTTTATGAATTATCGACCTTTAGACAAAGTGTGCCAGGATTGTTACAAAAGTTATGATCGAAATGAACGGGCAAGGTATTTCACCTGGCGAAAAAATTGTTTGTTACAGGTTGCGACGGCCATTTTGATTTAAAAAAATTGAAAATCTACGGAAATTTAGTTTCAGGCCAATCAATTGTATTTGTCGATCACGCCTCTTCTAATATCAATTCTAGGACATACGGTATGTAAGAAGGCATACAGGTTTGAGGCTGAAACGCTTTGGAAGGATAAAATAAATTATTTTCAAATAAAACAATACTAAATCTAAGACAATACGTAAATGCATCAATTAGCCAGGATTAAGACTAGAACACAATGATATAGGTGCCTCTTTATATTATGTATATAGAGAGCAAGGCGATTGGAAAGCCAAATGTCTTTACTTTATCAACAGCCGAGAGATATTGGTTCCTTTCAAAATGTCCTTCCGATTGCAGATGGTCGAAGTCAGCGGCTATACCTGAGGTGGAAGATCAAAGTTGAACCTTAGTGGATAAAACAAATAATTTCTGTTAAAGTGGGTGTAGGTGGTCGTTTTCTTTGGAGAACTCTCTATCACGAACTTTTATATCCGTACCATATGCAACGGGTACAAGCCCTGACCACCAAGCAAAAATGACATTGGTCGAATGCAGGCTTTCACGGCCGTTGTCCATAATGTTAGGTTCTTCCGGGTTATGCCGTGGTCGTCGATTTGAACTTGACGTTTCGCTGCTCATGCTGTCGGCTGCTTCAGAAGTTTTCTAAAGACTGATGTTGGTGCCTTTTGCTCCTGGTTATATACCGAGGAGTCGTTACGGTTGGCTGCTCATGTAGATCTTGCATGTTATTCGGATTTGTCGTTTTTCCGCTTGGTTGCTCACGTGAAACTTTGTTATGGATGGATTGGTTTTGCAGAGCTACCTTCCATGTATTACTAAGGCGATAGCCGTCTTCTCGATTGAAATTATTTGGATTTTTAATAATTTCTAGGGATTCCCGAATAACACGAGGGAAGTATTTTTTGGTTCTGGGTAGTATGTTTACGGAGTCGTAATTTATTCTGTGGTCCCCTGGTCCTAATAAGTGTTCTGCGATGGCTGATTTTTGTATGTTTCCAAGTCGTATGTGGCTCTGCAAACTCCCAGTTGAGAACGCTGAAGAAGTAAGACACGAAACCTGTCGTATATTAAAACGTGCTAAACCACCAACGAGGAACGTCACCAGAGCCGAAACACAAGCTCTGAAGGAAATCCGAAACAATTCAGACATTGTAGTTCTACGCGCTGACAAAGGAAATGCCACCGTAGTGATGAATAGAAAGGACTACCGGAACAAAATTCAATCACTACTGAACGATGAACAGTATACGTGACACTGAAGAAGGGCCCTACGTCGAGGATAGAACGCCAGGTTAGAGGAGCTATCAAAAGCTCATTAATACCAGAGTCGGAACATCGACGACTAGTGCCTAGCGATACTAGACCGCCCAGACTTTACGGACTTCCGAAGATCCACAAACCAGAAGTTCCAGTCAGGCCAATTGTTAGCACCTGCGGATCTCCTACGTATGAACTAGCCAGATACCTCGCTAACGTATTACAACCATACGTAGGCAGAACAGAATCCTACGTGAAGAACTCTAAGCATTTCGTGGAAATATTGGCTAAGTTGGAAGTAACGGACCAGGACATGTTGGTCAGTTTCGATGTGGAATCCCTGTTCACCAATGTACCAGTAGAAGATTCAGTAAATCTTATACAACAATGCTTCGTTCTTCTAGGGCTTCGAGAAGATATTCCAGAGTTAGTAAGGATGTGCCTCACGACGACCTACTTTCTTTGGGAAAAAATATACTACGAGCAAAAGGAAGGAGCCGCTATGGGATCCCCGTTATCTCCAGTCATTGCTAACATATTTATGGAAGCCTTTGAAGATGAAGCTATTCAGTCCAGCCATCTCAAACCTAAATGCTGGTTCCGCTAAGTCGACGACACTTTCGTTATATGGCCCCATGGAAAAGCAGCTCTTGAAGCTTTCTTGGCACACTTAAACAACCACCATGCCAAAATAAGATTTACTATGGAAACTAAAGAAAATGGACTACTACCTTTCCTGGACGTGTTAGTGAAACGAACGGCTAACAACAGATTAAGCCATACAGTATATCGAAAGAAGACTCACACCGACCGCTATCTGCATGCTTCGTCTCATCATCATCCCCAACAAAAGCGATCATTGATCAAGACTCTTATCCATCGGGCCAACTCTATCTGTGACGAGGACAGTAAACCACAAGAATTGAGCCATGTGGAAGAAGCCTTACTCAGGAATGGCTACAGTCGACGAGACATCAAGAAAGCGTGTCAATATACCAAAAAACCGAAAGAACCTAAACCTAAACCTACTAATTACGCCTGCCTTCCTTTCATCGCCGGAGTAACCGACAGAATAAGAAAGGTATTAGATAAAAAGAACATTGGAGTCCGCTATGGTACAATAAGAAAGGTCGAACAATTGATCCCCTCCAACAAAGATTCTTTGCCCAGACTACAGACAGAAGGCGTTTACCAGCTCCAATGTACTTGTGGCAAATCTTACATCGGACAAACGGGAAGAAGCATCCAATGTCGAATAAAAGAACACCAGAGCCACACACGACTTGGAAACATACAAAAATCAGCCATCGCAGAACGCTTATTAGGACCAGGGGACTACAGAATAAATTACGACTCCGTAAACATACTAGCCAGAACCAAAAAATACTTCCCTCGTGTTATTCGGGAATCCCTAGAAATTATTAAAAATCCAAATAATTTCAATCGAGAAGACGGCTATCGCCTTAGTAATACATGGAAGGTAGCTCTGCAAAACCAATCCATCCATAACAAAGTTTCACGTGAGCAACCAAGCGGAAAAACGACAAATCCGAATAACATGCAAGATCTACATGAGCAGCCAACCGTAACGACTCCTCGGTATATAACCAGGAGCAAAAGGCACCAACATCAGTCTTTAGAAAACTTCTGAAGAAGCTGACAGCATGAGCAGCGAAACGTCAAGTTCAAATCGACGACCACGGCATAACCCGGAAGAACCTAACATTACAAAAATGACATTCTGTCAGTGGTTTTTACGGAAAGCTGCTGCAAGCCCAAGTTTTCCTGCTAACCCTTTTCACTGATGAGACCGGATTCACTAAAGTTGAATTTCCAGTCATGAGCCATTGCCAACTTTTACTTTCCACCCTGGGCGCAAAGCATATTATCATTACAGCGGGTGGGAAGTAATCTACTTTTACTTCCCACCTTTACTTCCAGTCCTCATTTCCCGGCCTCACTTTCTGCCCTCGCTTCCTGCTTAACATCAATTTTGGATAACTGTTTATTATATACAGCGTGTTCACCGATTGAGTTTAACATACATAATAGGACACAACAAAGACTCAGAAACAAATAAAAAACTCAGCAATGATTATTAATTCGGCTACCAAATTAGTAGCACAACCTACCTGGTCATACTTTAACGACTCCAAGTCAGTTTTCAAATCCATGAAACACGAATGCCTAATCAAAATAGAGAACGTGAAAGTGAAAGCGCACACATACCTTCACCTTGCAGCTCAAAGACTGTTTCTCTTCCTAGATTTTTAGAAATCTATAGAAATAAGAAATCATTGTTGAAGCTTACTTATCGCCTGTATTTGTATGTACCTACAGAGACACCGAAGAAGACTGAATACTACATGGCTAGTGACATTGGAGTTAAAGTAAATTTAATGTCACAACTACTTAAAATAACACAAAACTTTGTTTTACACGCTATAGTAAATAATTTCAAAATAATTCTTATAAAGGCTAAGCAGATTTTCCTAGACAAAACTCGATAACATTAGCTCCACCAAATATTGACATACAAATGTTTTCTATTGTGCTTTTGTCTGCAGAATTATTTATTTCCTGTCGGAACACAATCAAAAAGGGCGCTGTCAAGGCACCTAATATTTATGGCATTGCTTTTACTGCTACAGATGTCTGTTGTATATGTATGGTTTCATCTAAATTATGTACCTTTTTATAGCGTGACTATCTTTTTGGAAGATCGATAAGAGGTGTCACATATTCGTAAGGCTGGTCAAGGACTCTCCATTGCCGAATTTTATTCGTTTTGGTGCCTACTTTCGCTTACTGGAAAAATTCAAAGTGGATTTGTTAGTCAAAGTGCACTCAGGGGTACAACCAGAACGATTGGGGTTTGAAGTAGGTACTTATTCTGGATTTTGGCTGTTCATTCTTGGGGGCTTGAACAAACATTTTCTCGAACCCTTCAAGAAGTGCATTTAGAAGTGCTGTTATGCCTAATAAAATTTTATGTAAATTACATATACAACGTCGTCTTCGATTAAATATTGCAGTATAGTAAATGGAATTAATACTACTCGTACACAAAGTCTGTTATATGTTAGCCAACGAGTTCTGCCTTGTAGCGTATTGTATTAAATATAAGTGTCAGACTATAGCATAATAGCTGTGAATAGATTCGTTTACATTTCGAATATATGGAATCTCTCAGTTTTAAGAGTCTTCACTTATGGAACACATCGGAAACTTAAGATTAAAGGTCTATAAAATATATGTCAAGTCGCGTTTCGTTTATAAATTATCGACTCTTAGACAACGTGCCCCAGGAGTGTTACAAGAGTTATGAGCGATATGAACGGGTAAGGTATCTTACTGGGCGAAAAAAAATGTTTATTATCGGTTGTCATGGCCGTTTTGATTTTCAAAAATTAAATATCTACGAAAATTTAGCCAAGCAGGGCTCATATTCAGGTAAGGGAACAATCAAACTACGAATACGACGGAGAGAGGTTTTAGGGAGGTATTTGTAGGTACCGGGTCCGGTAAGCTACACAAATATACTAAGACCGGGTGTCAGGGTTGTTCTGGAAGTCGTATTCAACTACCGGTTTTTTGGAGTTCAGGAAACGTTCTTGAGGTTTTTTCTAGGTGAATTCTGGAAGTCAAGTGCCTTACAGTTCTGGACGGTTTCTTCGCGTAGGCCTAGATCTCAGACTGGCGGCGACTCGTTTTTCAGAACAAGACGAAGTCCGGTGAGCCTGGTTTGGTGGTTACGATTAAGCGGCTGCTTCCGGGTTCAACAAAAAGCCTTCTTGGGCTGCTGGCGGTTTTGATAGTCCAGAGAGCCTACGGGCTCGTAGCTCCTCCAATTGGAGCTAGATAGACTGGTCGCTGAACTCAACTGTCTCTCACAGACCAAGTATATTTGTTTTATATCTTTCTGGGCCTCTCTATCGGAACTATGATTTGTGGTAAATTTAAGAAGGAATACGCCAGACTTCATTGTATGTGAACTTGTGCACTGCTCGGTGGTTTCGTCTATTGCCAGTCGCGGCGTACGGAAGACTCAAGCGCCGATTGTGACGTATTGGTATATTATTTATGCGTAAAATTCAATGTCTGCTGGTGCTAATGCCACAGGGTCGGCTAATAGGTCTACCCAATTAACTCCTCCAAAAATCAAAGTTGCTGCATTTTTCTTGTCATTTTAAAAAACTCAACATAAG
Organism: Agriotes lineatus; assembly: GCA_940337035.1. NCBI lineage: Eukaryota > Metazoa > Arthropoda > Insecta > Coleoptera > Elateridae > Agriotes > Agriotes lineatus. Next base: position 20,466 of record CALNHX010010616.1, read on the forward strand.
ATTGCTCATAGTTTACCTTAGTCCCCATTGTTGTCATCAGAGTGTCTACACCAAGCTTAGTGTTGCCACTGGTCTATGTGCCATTGCTGAGAAAAACTATTATTTGAGTAACAGCATTTCTTCCAGAAGGGAAAAGATGGATACTATGTTACGTGTAGAATGCGTCTATTTAGGTTTAAAGGTAAACGAGAACGGTCTAGTTGCATTTTGGGTCTATGGCGCATAGTTCGAATTTCACGCGTCACCCTTCCTTGTCTTGGTGAGTTTTTATCGGTACACGAAGCCATAAAATTACCGTTTCGGATTTTCGCTGTCTCTTTGGCATATCACTAAAAGCTCTAGTTCTGAAAGTGTTGAAATTGTTTATTCATAAGTTAAGATACCTACCAGAAAAAAATTAAATTCTCAAGAAGTCCTGGAGGTAAATCATCTATACTTATCCAAATGGTTTAAATTAGAAAGTGTTTTGAAAGAATTCAGTCCCATTAAGTTTATCAAATTGTTCTTTAGGGTAAGTTCCTGTCGATAATGGTTTGAAAGCTATTGTCAGCAAGATTGCTGATTATATTTTGTTGGAATTCCAAAATCAGAAGCTGACTTAAATTCTTGAAATATCGTCTAATATATAAGTTGCATTCTTCATCTGCAAAACCTTAAGTGATGAAAGGTCTGCTACTGCAACAGTGTCAATGCCAGAAATATTATTATTGTTCAACTTTAACTACTTAAAATTGTTTAATCCTTTGAAAGTTTTGACAGATATGCGCTTTATTGCATTATTGTTAATACTATGTGTTCAATGTCACTGTTACACCCGAAAGCTTTTGTAGAAAAATATTTTTTAAATCATTTAACTAGCTATCGAATAATTTGAAAACTTTACTGTTGTCCAATTGTATAGAAATTTAAAAAACTTTAAACTACTACATATATTTCGAGGTAATTCAGCTAGTTCCTTAAAGTTTCTCACACCAGCGAGTCTACTTTCAACTTCGAAAACATCCACAGGCACTACAAAAATTGTATTTTCGCTCAATATCATACTCTTCAGTTCCTTTAATTTAAAAAATACTCCACTCTCGATAGATGTTATTACGTTATTGGTTATAACTACAACTTCCAATGCTGGGAACTGTTGAAAACGCTCTTCCATCGCCAGACCAGATCTTTAGCCTCCGTTTGTTCAATTTATTTACTGGGTCGAATTCGACTACATTTCTGGCACTTTCTTGGCACACAACTGCATGTAAAGCTTTCAATGTGCACTAGTTTGAGGTCTCCTTAACTGTTATAGTTACCTGCATTCCCAAAAATAAGTTCATAAAAATTGCAGTACTGATCATATTTATCTAAAAAATAGGGTAAATGTTTTATTTTTGATAGTTTTTTACCGTGTTATTCCAGTGCTGCCACCCAAGCTTACAGGTCGTTTTGGATGGTTTCCATGCTGGGAAAGCATAGAATAATATCATCTGCAAAGAGAAAATTGCATGGCGGTTCTTTGTGAAGAATAGGAAGAGAATTAGTGTGAATCTTCGTGGAGTGCAACTTTAACTAGAAATTGCTGACTCTTTCCGAAAGGATTTTTTGCATACGTCTTACATCCCCTATATATGCTTTGGATGAACGTATCTTTGATTAACTTTGTATTTTTGTGCAAGGCGTACCAAATGGCTTTTCCCAAGTCAATGAAGATCATGTGCTTCTTTCGTAATTTATGGGACTAAAGAAAGTAAATCGCTAAAAGTAATGGAGGTGGTAGAAATGGGAAAGAACCACCAAATAGCCTGCATATTAACGTGTCAATACAGTGATATAAAAATGACAAACTTAACGCATTATATAAATGAGAATCGAGAGACAAGAAAATGAGAAAACAAATAAGTAATCTCTTAAGTCGTTCATATATAGATCGAGCAGATAAAACAGTTTGGGTTGTAGAGTAAAAATCTGGTGTGATACACACACACACAACTTCCTTTTACAGTGATCTTATTATTATCCAAAATTTTGATTTTAAATTTTTAATCATTTGTCAGACATTTTGAAAAATTGCAAATTCTACAGAAACCGTACAAAATAGAGCGTTAGTTCAAGAGATAAAAATTTTAAGCTGAATTCAAAAATGTAATAATATACCTAGTGTTCTATTTAAAATAAGAATTAATAAAAAAATAGGAAAAGAAAAACAAAAGACCCATTTTAGAGGCATTCAACTTGAAAAGCATCCATCTCATATCAATACACATTAAAAATGTAATAAAAATGCCGTTTTTGACAAAATCGAAAAAACTGAAAAATTACAAGAGTAAACACCATACTTCAGGTTATGTGATTTTCTTCAAAAGCTTGCTGTCGCATCTACATAGTACACAAAACTTATATATGAAGTTTCAACGCCATACCTCTTTTCGTTTTTGAGATATTCTGTTCACAGGCAGACAGATACACAGGCCAATAAACAAAATTATGTTTTTTGGGTTCAGGAAACTCTAAAAGGTGAAGATCTGTTAAAAACTCAATTTTGAATTTTTGGGGTAAATCCAATACTTCCTTTGTTGTAAAAGGAAGTAAAAATGGCTGCTGTATGAATGATCAACGTAGAGGCTATCAGAGGCTATTAGAAAAAAAACTCACCACTTACTATAGTCACAGTCATTCCAAGCCTTCAAAAACTCACACTTTGAGACAGGAGGCAAACCTGCAAAAAATACTGTATCAATACAAAGCAAAAAGTAATCGGAAGGTAATATCCCTTAAAAACTCCAGTTCCGGTTTATTTTATTTTGGTACTCAGCCAACAGCCGTTAGGCCAATTATAGTCGTCGCTGTACATTTTATGTGGACTTCCAACCCCACTAACGACTGTCATGATGTTATTATGACATCCGGGACCAACTATTTTCGTGACAGCCGTATCACGAGGCGCCGAGGAAAGCAGCCATGGAATTCCCATCCAAGTTCTGACCAGAAAGAGCGTTGCTTAGCTTTACTGATCGAACGTGGACGCTTGTTCAAGCTACACCACCCGGGACCTGGGTTAAGCAGTTAAGCGAATATTGCACATTCATGTTCAATAACAATCGGCGGTGACTGGAATTATACGACATTTTGTAGTCTATATTCACACTGATAACAAAAAAACAAAAACGTTTTTGCGATATTTACATCAATAATGAATTTAAGAAATTGGGGATGTCCTTTCCGTCCACAGATACTAAGAATATCCTTTAATGGTAGCGCCAGATATATTTATTTTGTTGGAAAATGAAATTGTTAATATTTAATCATTTAGAAGAGATAAAATTACAGGTAGGTTCAGCTTTTTTCAGTGTCCTGTGTCATGGTAAAGAAGCTGTTATTGTTGCTTGCATAACTTTATGGACCACTTCTGCTGATAAGTTTACCGGCAACCTAAAAATAAATCTTATTTATAACAAAATTATCTTAGTGCAGCATCGTCGGATGTGTTTATCTCGTTTCCGTTTTTGTTTTATTTGAATCCGTAAGAGTATTTTCGAATGTGCTTATAGATAGTTTAAATGGAAGTAGAGATGGGCGCGTGAGTGGGTATTCACTCACGTCACGCACGTTTCACGCTTGCTTTAAACACGCACGTTCACTAACGTTCACGGCGTGACCCTCCACTCACGACGTGACCCGCGAACCGAAATAGAACTAAAAACTCTAAAATAAAATATGTTTTGCAAGTGATATGTTGCAGTCAGAATAGTAGACACGAAAAATTTGTTGAGAACGTTTTTAAAGTTATTACCTTTAATACCAAAAGCTGGCATTAAAACAGACGTTTCTTTTACTGATACGAGTACAAGAAGGTAGATATTGCTAAACAACACTTTTAATTACTAGGTTTAAACGTACTTTTACGTTCGAAGAACTAAAAGTAAGTTCTACTTGGTCGCCTATAGACGCAGACACGCGATTGACTGTAGACACAACATTCGCAACACAACACAGGTGCGAAGCTCCGTTTCTGCAGACTGCCACACAGAAGTACAATGACCTCCCACACCACTGCTCCAGATCAAAATTTTCCAGATGGTTGGGGAGCGGAGCACTGCAGTCTTTTATTCGTTACTAAATATTTAACGTGAAATTAACGTGAAACGTGATGCATGCCTTGGAGACTTTCACTCACGTTCACGTCCCGATTTTTAAATATTACTCACGTTCACGACGTGACCCGCCGTAGCCCAGCGTGACCCGACTGTTTTACGTCACGCTCCCATCCCTAATTGGAAGTGACTAGATTCGTCTAAAACACGATTTTTATTTTGAAATCAAATATAATTGTTGCTTATGGTTCAGACACATTTATATGTTTATATCTTCTTTTATATTCCCATAAATCAACAGTCAAGATGTTGCAAATGTTTGAGCAGTTTCCTGTCACTTTAACTTGTTAAGACTCCCGATTTTCGTTAAGAACCTATGGGTAATTCCGCATTCTGCTCCCGCATATTGCAGCATAATTTAAGCCATCGGGCAGCTTTCCCAAATTCTTTAACTGTTTGGCACTTATGTAGGTCAAATCCCGACATCTGTCGAATAAAGTACCTTAATTAAGGCATTTGCTTCAATCTAGAGGCGGACGCTGTAACGCATGTTCATAACATCAGAACCCTGCTAAGTGACTTCGTAAATCGCTGGTAGATGGAGTCTGCATTTAGTCCACTAGTTAGAGAGGCCTTGAGGATCAGATTACCGCGCCTGGTTGCGCGCTGTATTTTGGCGAATGCAAGTCTGCACTTAAAACAATAGGTCCTTTGTGTACTCGAGTGAGTTGCCCAATGATGGAAAGTTTTACGCATGACGCAATGATCGAATTAACGTCGCGTCCTGCGCGTTCCCTCCCGCGGAGTCCAATTTACGCTTCGCTATCGCACGGATGTGCAAGTTAACCTAAAAACAAAGAACAACCCCTTTCGTTTTCAGGGGCGCGTTGTGCCCTCGAACTTGTGGCAGTTATAAGTGCTTTTCGTCCCTTAACGTCCTGAGTACCGTAGTGTACAATTCTTCGCCCAGGTCGGCGGATTCGTGTTAGGAACGAGCATAAAGCATCAATATACAGGGTGAGCTGTTGTGAGTTATCGTTTGGCTCCACCTTGTTACTTCTTCGAAGGATCTTGCCGCCACAATTTCCCGAGGACGTCGTTCAACCGTCCCTGCCTGTTCATCATCCCTTGCCGCATCTAAGCTGCTGTCGCAACCCTCTTCTGTAAGCATCGCCAGAGCGTTGAATCTCCAGGTCGGAATCTTCCGGCATCAGCACTTCAACAACACAGTTGCTTGGAGCCCTAACAGTAAATCAAGGTATTGTACTAGTAGTTACATAAAACAGTGAATTGCGTATTATACAGTGACGTGCGAAGTTTTGGAACTCTCAATATATCGTATATGCTATTTGTGGGCCGCGTGCTAATTACCCGAGCCCTAGTTATCGTCAAGTAACGTAAATAGAAGCCTTCAGCATAAGTTTATGAAAGCCTAGCTCCGGGAATTGTGGAGAGCCTTGAGGCAAATTAAATTAGCGTATTCCGGGACCTAGGTGACCAATAATTCTCAGCGGATGCGCCGCTTTCTTGGCCTTCAGCCCTTATTGTGTTGCATTGTTTACTAACCCCAATTTGTAGCATTTGCTACTTGCACACTTGCCTTCGGGCCTGTAACTAGTATGGTAATAGATTACCCATTTTTACTGTACGTCTTGTTTTTCATTTCAATTATTTGTGTATTATTGTGACTGACAAGGATAGAGTTCCTTGTTGCGTTGTGTATGTATTCCTTTGTACAGGGCCTAAGCAACTGGAGAAAGGACACCCAAAAGGTAGGTGTAAAAGCCAGTGCCGTGGGAGTACCCCTTGGAGTGCAACGCAACGCCACTGCGATTGGTTTTCGACGTTTGACCAGTCGCCAGTTAAGCATCAATTTTAAACATCTTTCGAACGTCGTGGCGCCCCATAACTTTGTCTTAATAACCCGATATCGACACCCCTTCGTGGCATTTCGCCCCAAAACGCACCCTAAACCTGCGAACCCTCCCACGCGACTGAGTTCTGGCCGGACATTTGAGCTGTGGGGGTACGTGCAGGGGCGGACACTGCTACGAGCATCCCATGGGGTCTTAATGAGCAATTTATCGTGTAACAGCTTAATTGGCGCCCAACGTGGGGCTTTGTTTTCGTCGTTAACGCCATTCCGGCTTTGTTTTTTTCTTTGTTTAGGCGTCGTAATCCAACGTATGACTTTATGCCTTTGTTAAAACAATAATAAGACCGTTTTCATTTGTTTTCCATATGTTTTTTCTTGTCACTTTGTTTCTTTTAGTGTCTTTTCTTATCCCTTGTGGGTTATCGTGCGTTTTTTCTTGTTTTCTTGCGTTTTCTATTTGTTTTTTCTTGTCCTTCATTGATTTCTATTTGTTTTTTCGTGTTTTCATTTGTTTCCTATTTGTCTTTTCCTGTTTTTTTCTTTGTTTTCACTTGTTTTCTCTTGTTTTCCCTTGAGTAAAGACTTTCACTTTGGTGTTTCTTTATCTTTTCTTGTTTCTTTTTGATAATTTTTGGTTGAGGTCGTTTTGCCCTCTTGTGTTAAGAATCCGATTGACTAAACATTGGTTATTGCACCCTTACGTATTGAAACCTTTCTGTTTTCCTTTGCCCAATCATCAAAATGGTTTTGAAAATGCATATTGAACGTTTACTTCGAGCGGAAGCGGAGTATGAGTTGCGAATTAGAGGCCATGATGCCACCGGTACGGTGACCCTTTTGCGCTCTCGGTTACGTGACGTGTTAAAAGATGAGGGACGCATGGAAAAAGTAACGAGACCGGCGTACCCTTATACGTTTGAGGAGGATGTTGCAGCAGTAACATTTTTGACTGAGGAAACAGAAACAAAAATTCAAGCGTACTTAGCGGACCCGACCAAAGAATTGGCGGCGGCTATTGAAACAAAATTTTGTCACGGGTTAGGACGACTTACTAATTGTCCGACAGTAACGGAAGAGGAAAAAGCTACGAAAGATACATTATTCGCCGCGTTGTCTCTTATGCGTTCCGGGTATGAGATTAAACAAATTAAACTCGTTTCAGCTGTAGCTGCGCTCGAGACAGACCCGGCACCTTCAAATTTTGGCATCACGACTACCAGTAGTGCTACGTTAGTAACCGTTACGCCTACTGCCACCTCAACAACGACTACGTCATTAACTTCAGTAACGACAACCCCGAGTAAAATCTCACTAACGCCACGAACAATTTCATATAAAGCCACTCCTGTTTCGCGATGGAATTTACAATTTTCAGGCGACCAAAAAGGATTATCGGTGAATGCTTTCATCGAACGTGCTAATGAATTACGATTGGCTAGGAATCTTACCGAGGACGAATTATTTACGCAGGCTATTGATTTATTTTCGGGAAACGCGTTACTGTGGTATAGAGCCAATAGAACAATACCTACCGATTGGCATGATTTAGTGCGACTTTTGCGATTGGAATTTCAACCGACCGACTACGATGAGCGATTACTAGACGAAATTAGGCGTCGTACTCAAGGTTCGTCGGAGACTATGGGAATTTATATTGCCGTGTTGCGCACCATGTTTTCGCGTTTAACGGAAAGCGTACCGGAAGAAAAGCAGTTACGGATCATGTTGCGTAATATTTCGCCGTTGTATCAGACTCAACTAGGACTAACGGATATTCGTTCCATTAATGAATTACTACAGTACGGTCGAAAAATCGAGGAACGTCGCTATGCGATTGAAAGATACGTACCGCCGACTCGAAAGAAGACTGACCTTGAAACTGATCTCGCGTATGTGGAAACAACCTCTGTTGTCGAAACAACTGAACGTGTCGCTACCATTGAAGCTCCTCGCGCTTCGACAAGTGAGAATAGTACTCGTAACCCGAAACCGAAATTAACCCTCAAATGTTGGAACTGTGATGAGTCAGGCCATAGGGCCAGCGTATGTCCGCATCCCCGCGGAAAGAAATTTTGTTATCGATGTGGTAAACCGGAAGTAACCGTTAATACGTGCCCACGCTGCAAGTCAGGATCTAAGAGGCAGGGAAACGGTTCCGCGAGACGTTGAACGGTCGAGCGACGTCGACGCGTATTTTCACTAACTCGACTAAATTCATTAAGCAGGTCATTGACGAACGTGAGACTCAATTCGTTAAGAATAAGATCATTTTGGATTATGTATTGGAGAGGTCTTTGGATGATCAGCGACCCTATGTAACAGTTAACATCATGGGCTTCAAAATGTTGGCTTTGCTAGATTCAAGCGCTAATCGCACAATTTTAGGAAATAACGGTTGGGAAGTGTTGCGAACCATGGGGTTACGGTTGAATAGGAAGTTACGACCCGTGTGTTCAGTAGCAAACGGACAGACTGTGGAAAGTTTGAGAACTGTCCACTTGCCGATTCAGTTAAATGACAAAATTATAACTATCGACGTCTTAATTGTCCCAGATGTACCGCATACTCTGATCTTAGGGATTGATTTTTGGAAATCCGTAGGTATCGTACCCGACGTGTTTCGTGGCGAATGGAAATTTTCCAAACCTAGTTTAGCTACCATTGATACGCCCACCGGAACTTTGCAGTCAAACTTAGACTTGAGTAAAGAACAACAACTTCAATTAGATGCTTTGGTTAGTCAGCATTTTTCAAATACTAAAACGGAACTTGGGTGTGCTAAATACGTAGAACACAAAATTACGACTACGGCAGCACCGATCAAGCAACGGTACTATCCAGTTTCTCCCGCCATGCAAGGGCATATCGACAATGAACTAGATAAGATGCTTAAAGCAGGTGTTGTAGAACGCTCACGATCAGCTTGGTCGAGTCCTATTTTGCTGGTGAAGAAAAAGGATGGTTCCTATCGGTTTTGTGTTGACTTTCGGAAACTTAATAGTGTCACTGACAAGGACGCGTACCCATTACCCTATGTTGCGTCAATTTTGGACCGTCTACGTGAAGCGCGTTTTATAACATCTTTGGATATCAAGTCGGCCTATTGGCAAATCAAAATGAGTGATGAGTCAAAGGAACTGACCGCGTTTACAGTGCCTGGACGTGGTTTGTACCAGTTTACGCGTATGCCGTTCGGCTTGCATAATGCAGCAGCCACGTGGCAACGGTTTGTCGACCATGTCTTAGGCCCCGAACTCGAACCATACGTTTTCGTATACCTTGATGATGTGATTATTTGTACCCCCTCATTTGAGAAACATTTAGAGATCCTTAATGAGGTTCTGCAGCGTCTACAGGACGCAGGCTTAACATTGGGACGTGACAAGTGCCATTTTTGTCAACCCGAGTTGCGATACTTAGGATATGTCGTTAACGCTCAAGGACTTCTGGTCGATCCCGACAAGATATCCGCAATTCTGAATTTGCCCCAGCCTAAGAGCGTTTCGGAAATCCGACGAGTGGTCGGTATGGCTTCTTGGTACCGGCGATTCATTCCAAATTTTTCGTCAATTATCGCACCTCTAACGTCTCTGTTGAAGAAGTATCAAAAGTTCGAGTGGACCGAGTCGTGTGAACTCGCGTTCGCTACCATCAAAAATTGTTTAGTATCCGCACCCATTTTAACGTGCCCTGATTTCAGTCTCCCGTTCACTGTCCAAACGGATGCTTCTAATATTGGCATCGGAGCCGTTTTGACTCAGACCATCGATGGCCATGAGCAAGTGATTTGCTACATTAGTCGCACCCTAACGAAACCCGAACGAAACTTTTCGGTCACAGAACGTGAATGCTTAGCTGTTCTCTGGGCTATTGAAAAACTTCGACCCTACCTCGAAGGCACTCATTTTATGGTAATTACCGATCACCATTCGTTGATATGGCTTAACAATCTTAAAGAACCTACGGGTAGACTTGCCCGTTGGGCCGTCCGTATTCAACAATATGACTTTACCATCAAGCATCGCAAGGGTAAAGACCATATCGTTCCTGATGCGCTATCCCGCGCTGTACCGGTCGTCGACGTTGTCTCAGTGCCAGATCCCGATGAGACCGACTCTATCGATCCCGACCCTAACGAACCTGTATCGCCTGTTGGTCAAACTGACCGATGGTATAGACGAATGCGTCAACGCGTAGCCGAAAAACCCTTTGCGTTCCCAAATTGGAAAATAGACAACAACGAGTTGTTTAAACATGTTAATGTCAAGTACCCAGACCTTAATGGTGGGGATAGTTGGAAAAGAGTCATTCCTAAACCCCAACGTGCCGAAATCTTGCGAAAGAATCACGACGAGCCTACCGCAGGCCATTTAGGGATCTTTAAAACCTTTGGTCGTATCGCCCAACACTATTATTGGCCCAAACTTAAAGCCGACGTAGTGCGCTACGTAAATCATTGCACCACGTGTTTGTCCCAAAAACCCGAACAAAAACGTCCTGCTGGCCTAATGTGTCGACACCCGATCGTTACTAAACCTTGGCAGATGGTTTCCATTGACATTGTAGGACCTTTACCCCGCTCTAAAAAGGGTTACGTGTACATTCTATCGATCGCCAATTATTTCACGAAATTCACGCTATTCTTCCCGATGCGTACCGCTACTGCGGCTACAGTTTCACGATTGGTCGAGGACAATGTTTTCTTACTCTTTGGAGCACCTCAGTTTGTACTGGTCGATAACGGTGTACAGTTCCGTAGTAGGGAGTTCCGACATCTAACGGACACCTATAAGTCAAAAATCATCTTTAACGCCTATTATCACGCACAAGCCAATCCGGTAGAACGGGTGAATCGAGTGTTGAAGACAATGCTAGCATCCTACGTAAAGGACAATAATCGTGATTGGGATAAATATCTTTCGAATGTTGCTTGCGCTGTACGTACCGCTATTCATGAAGTTACCGGACTGACTCCATATTTCGCAAACTTTGGTAGAGAAATTCAGTTGGAGGGAAATGACCCCGACAACCCTATCGAGACGGATGGTTCCGAACAAATTCAGGTAGCAGACCGTAAAGCCCTAGTACAACGGGCTCCCGCGTTGAAGTCTCTCTATCAGGATATCGTTAAGCGCCTAGATACCGCGTATAAAGCCGCAAAGGCAACGTACGATCTGCGTAGGCGTCCCGCTCACTTTAACGTTGGTGATACCGTATGGCGTCGCAATCACGTACTCTCCGACGCGACTAAATACTTTAACGCTAAACTAGCACCTAAATTTGTAGGACCTTTTTATATTCAACGAAAAGTTTCGCTTGCCACGTACGAATTATCGGATCAAACTAGCGCCTCTAAAGGCGTCTGGCATGCTAAAGACTTAAAACCTAATCCGACGGGCGACTAAATTCTTGTCGTTCGTTTTCCTTCAATGACTTCGACCTCAGGTCGCTAATCCCTTTTTTCCCTATTTTTTTTGGTTGCCCATCTTTGCTCACGAATAATAACATCTGCTGTGGGAATTACACAATGCGCCGATCCCGTGACGCGCAGCGTGCCCTCTCCAGGTAGATCGTGGACGAAACCTTGGGCTCCCTTATATTTCCCCTTTTTATTTATTGGTTGCAATCTTTGCAAGCATTTCTCCCCGAGTTTCCTTGGTCGGTTGGGAGGAACTGCTCTCGGGCGTAAGACGTTTACCCGATTTTTGACAAACCCGTATTTGCGACTTATTTCTTGGTTGGTATTATACTACCTTCTTGGGAATTGATCCCTGTGTTCGATTGGTAGGTTGGACGGAAACTTATGCAGGTGTAAGACAATATTTTACCCGATCTCGACGAGTGCTTCAAGCATTCAGTTTGGTTCAACCAAACGACCCCGTTGGGTCACATTCTTCTTCTCTGCACGCTATCTTTACCTTTATTTTCTTCTCTCAGTTCTATCAACCGTGTCCCGGCGACGACTACCAAACCCCTTTGCGTATCTTTATTTTCCACCTTCCGAAACCGTGCTGTTAGGCGATAGTCATGGGCCCGGTGTTACGGTCCAGCCGGTGTTTCGTGCCTATCGTCGCAGTACGTGCCATGTCTGTTTCGGGCATGGTCGGTTTTCGTAGTGTGGAGGGACAGTCGAGCCTGCCGGCGAGACTGTCGTATTTTTCGTGTGTGTTGGTGAGTGTTTTGTTTGGTTCCCCGAGGGGACCAAACTTGGTCGTTTAGTGGACCCCTGGTGGAGTACCATTTCTTTTGGGACAACTTGTCCAATGTCGCCCGTCTCCCGTGGTCCAGGGAATGGATACTAGCCTTCTGCGAACCACCAGGTCCGACCCGAATTTCCGTATTTTCCACTGGCGTATCCAGTCTTTCTTCTTCCTCTTCTCACTTCACACCTTTCGCGCCCTATCTAGTAGCCTCAGTGCGTAATTCTTTTGGGGGTGCAACTCTGTCCTTATCGGTTGCCTTAGTTGTCGATGCTTCGTGAACTCGTCACGTTTTGCTGGCATAGCTTTATCTACCGGGGGCGGTAGCATGTGGTGTCCGTCACGACGACTGAGCGACGGAGGAGCTCTTTCGTGGGAGGTACCGATCTTCAATCCCTACCTTCCGTACCTTTTGTTAGCTACGTAGCGGTTCTGCGCTTTGCGCACCATTTATACCATAGAGGTACCTTACCTTTTGGTCTATCTTTGCTGTTTTCCGTGCCCGTTTGATAATCACCTTCTAGTATTTCATTAGAACTCGACTCGACTACCAATCTTTGTCCCTGGATGAATTGGCACTTACCGTTCCCGTTCACGCCGCGTGTGTTGTTTCCCTTTGGGTCTTTTGTAGACTCACCGGCGTTGACCGGTATGTTCCTATACCTAGGCCCATACCTCCGTTTCGGTCCCTTGGACGTTAATTACCCCTTCCCTTACTCACAGGTACATTCTATCAGCCAATAATCGTTTTGGCATTGGGCTTTCTTCCGCCTATGCCTAGTTTCTGGCCCGTGTAAGTTCTGATCGCACGAAAAATGTGATTTGGGGTCAGATGCAGCTCGGTCGTCTCGGTTTTCTTTGGACCACTCAAGAGACTTCCGGGGTCAATCTCTTTAAGTAAAGGGGGTGTTAAGACTCCCGATTTTCGTTAAGAACCTATGGGTAATTCCGCATTCTGCTCCCGCATATTGCAGCATAATTTAAGCCATCGGGCAGCTTTCCCAAATTCTTTAACTGTTTGGCACTTATGTAGGTCAAATCCCGACATCTGTCGAATAAAGTACCTTAATTAAGGCATTTGCTTCAATCTAGAGGCGGACGCTGTAACGCATGTTCATAACATCAGAACCCTGCTAAGTGACTTCGTAAATCGCTGGTAGATGGAGTCTGCATTTAGTCCACTAGTTAGAGAGGCCTTGAGGATCAGATTACCGCGCCTGGTTGCGCGCTGTATTTTGGCGAATGCAAGTCTGCACTTAAAACAATAGGTCCTTTGTGTACTCGAGTGAGTTGCCCAATGATGGAAAGTTTTACGCATGACGCAATGATCGAATTAACGTCGCGTCCTGCGCGTTCCCTCCCGCGGAGTCCAATTTACGCTTCGCTATCGCACGGATGTGCAAGTTAACCTAAAAACAAAGAACAACCCCTTTCGTTTTCAGGGGCGCGTTGTGCCCTCGAACTTGTGGCAGTTATAAGTGCTTTTCGTCCCTTAACGTCCTGAGTACCGTAGTGTACAATTCTTCGCCCAGGTCGGCGGATTCGTGTTAGGAACGAGCATAAAGCATCAATATACAGGGTGAGCTGTTGTGAGTTATCGTTTGGCTCCACCTTGTTACTTCTTCGAAGGATCTTGCCGCCACAATTTCCCGAGGACGTCGTTCAACCGTCCCTGCCTGTTCATCATCCCTTGCCGCATCTAAGCTGCTATCGCAACCCTCTTCTGTAAGCATCGCCAGAGCGTTGAATCTCCAGGTCGGAATCTTCCGGCATCAGCACTTCAACAACACAGTTGCTTGGAGCCCTAACAGTAAATCAAGGTATTGTACTAGTAGTTACATAAAACAGTGAATTGCGTATTATACAGTGACGTGCGAAGTTTTGGAACTCTCAATATATCGTATATGCTATTTGTGGGCCGCGTGCTAATTACCCGAGCCCTAGTTATCGTCAAGTAACGTAAATAGAAGCCTTCAGCATAAGTTTATGAAAGCCTAGCTCCGGGAATTGTGGAGAGCCTTGAGGCAAATTAAATTAGCGTATTCCGGGACCTAGGTGACCAATAATTCTCAGCGGATGCGCCGCTTTCTTGGCCTTCAGCCCTTATTGTGTTGCATTGTTTACTAACCCCAATTTGTAGCATTTGCTACTTGCACACTTTCCTTCGGGCCTGTAACTAGTATGGTAATAGATTACCCATTTTTACTGTACGTCTTGTTTTTCATTTCAATTATTTGTGTATTATTGTGACTGACAAGGATAGAGTTCCTTGTTGCGTTGTGTATGTATTCCTTTGTACAGGGCCTAAGCAACTGGAGAAAGGACACCCAAAAGGTAGGTGTAAAAGCCAGTGCCGTGGGAGTACCCCTTGGAGTGCAACGCAACGCCACTGCGATTGGTTTTCGACGTTTGACCAGTCGCCAGTTAAGCATCAATTTTAAACATCTTTCGAACGTCGTGGCGCCCCATAACTTTGTCTTAATAACCCGATATCGACACCCCTTCGTGGCATTTCGCCCCAAAACGCACCCTAAACCTGCGAACCCTCCCACGCGACTGAGTTCTGGCCGGACATTTGAGCTGTGGGGGTACGTGCAGGGGCGGACACTGCTACGAGCATCCCATGGGGTCTTAATGAGCAATTTATCGTGTAACAGCTTAATTGGCGCCCAACGTGGGGCTTTGTTTTCGTCGTTAACGCCATTCCGGCTTTGTTTTTTTCTTTGTTTAGGCGTCGTAATCCAACGTATGACTTTATGCCTTTGTTAAAACAATAATAAGACCGTTTTCATTTGTTTTCCATATGTTTTTTCTTGTCACTTTGTTTCTTTTAGTGTCTTTTCTTATCCCTTGTGGGTTATCGTGCGTTTTTTCTTGTTTTCTTGCGTTTTCTATTTGTTTTTTCTTGTCCTTCATTGATTTCTATTTGTTTTTTCGTGTTTTTATTTGTTTCCTATTTGTCTTTTCCTGTTTTTTTCTTTGTTTTCACTTGTTTTCTCTTGTTTTCCCTTGAGTAAAGACTTTCACTTTGGTGTTTCTTTATCTTTTCTTGTTTCTTTTTGATAATTTTCGGTTGAGGTCGTTTTGCCCTCTTGTGTTAAGAATCCTATTGACTAAACATTGGTTATTGCACCCTTACGTATTGAAACCTTTCTGTTTTCCTTTGCCCAATCATCAAAATGGTTTTGAAAATGCATATTGAACGTTTACTTCGAGCGGAAGCGGAGTATGAGTTGCGAATTAGAGGCCATGATGCCACCGGTACGGTGACCCTTTTGCGCTCTCGGTTACGTGACGTGTTAAAAGATGAGGGACGCATGGAAAAAGTAACGAGACCGGCGTACCCTTATACGTTTGAGGAGGATGTTGCAGCAGTAACATTTTTGACTGAGGAAACAGAAACAAAAATTCAAGCGTACTTAGCGGACCCGACCAAAGAATTGGCGGCGGCTATTGAAACAAAATTTTGTCACGGGTTAGGACGACTTACTAATTGTCCGACAGTAACGGAAGAGGAAAAAGCTACGAAAGATACATTATTCGCCGCGTTGTCTCTTATGCGTTCCGGGTATGAGATTAAACAAATTAAACTCGTTTCAGCTGTAGCTGCGCTCGAGACAGACCCGGCACTTTCAAATTTTGGCATCACGACTACCAGTAGTGCTACGTTAGTAACCGTTACGCCTACTGCCACCTCAACAACGACTACGTCATTAACTTCAGTAACGACAACCCCGAGTAAAATCTCACTAACGCCACGAACAATTTCATATAAAGCCACTCCTGTTTCGCGATGGAATTTACAATTTTCAGGCGACCAAAAAGGATTATCGGTGAATGCTTTCATCGAACGTGCTAATGAATTACGATTGGCTAGGAATCTTACCGAGGACGAATTATTTACGCAGGCTATTGATTTATTTTCGGGAAACGCGTTACTGTGGTATAGAGCCAATAGAACAATACCTACCGATTGGCATGATTTAGTGCGACTTTTGCGATTGGAATTTCAACCGACCGACTACGATGAGCGATTACTAGACGAAATTAGGCGTCGTACTCAAGGTTCGTCGGAGACTATGGGAATTTATATTGCCGTGTTGCGCACCATGTTTTCGCGTTTAACGGAAAGCGTACCGGAAGAAAAGC
Organism: Agriotes lineatus; assembly: GCA_940337035.1. Taxonomy (NCBI): domain Eukaryota; kingdom Metazoa; phylum Arthropoda; class Insecta; order Coleoptera; family Elateridae; genus Agriotes; species Agriotes lineatus. The sequence continues at coordinate 36,767 of CALNHX010010616.1, forward strand.
AGTTACGGATCATGTTGCGTAATATTTCGCCGTTGTATCAGACTCAACTAGGACTAACGGATATTCGTTCCATTAATGAATTACTACAGTACGGTCGAAAAATCGAGGAACGTCGCTATGCGATTGAAACATACGTACCGCCGACTCGAAAGAAGACTGACCTTGAAACTGATCTCGCGTATGTGGAAACAACCTCTGTTGTCGAAACAACTGAACGTGTCGCTACCATTGAAGCTCCTCGCGCTTCGACAAGTGAGAATAGTACTCGTAACCCGAAACCGAAATTAACCCTCAAATGTTGGAACTGTGATGAGTCAGGCCATAGGTCTTAATGAGCAATTTATCGTGTAACAAACTTTCAATAAATGCTATCTATGGAATTATAAAAAAATCCTCAGGCGTTTATTAGTATGCATAAATTATATTGAAACAAAATGAGGCGGCATGAGCTGCTTATCGATACACCTTAATATGTAGTGCGCTAATGACGAGGCCTTTTATTCAGAATGTTTACATTTTAATATTTTTGGTGGTCTATATTTACACCATTAATTTTTTTGAACCTCTGAATTTGATCCAAACATTTATTTAAATTAAGAAAATCTTTTTCCTGAGCCTGTGTTGCGGTCATTTCATATTTCCCACTGGCCATAATTGTTATTATTTTTAGAAATAAATTCTATAGAACATGTCGATAAATGCATTGGATTTGGAAATTATCTTTATAATACTTGTGAGCAACCACAGTACGCATAATCTAGTGAAAGAAATATAGTACGATCAAAAATTGTTTTCATCTAGTATGGCTATGGAATAGTTTCTAATTTATAATTGCAACTATGTTACTTAAAAATCAAATGTCAAGTTTGACATTTAAGTATAAATGTAGTTGCTTTAATAAATTAGGAACTACAGCATAGCCACACTAGATGAAAACAATTTTTGATAGTACTTTAGTTCGACTAATGCGACTCATGAAAAGTTAGGGTAACAAACTGTCACAGCTAAACTCTCTAATACGCAACAGCAATAGAATAAATTAACGATAGTCTTACAACACTTCAATATAAGCCGGATAGCGAGCTGTGAATACCCAAAACAGTGTTGTAACCAATAGCGTTCAACGGGCCAGCTAAGCTACTGCGGATTAGGTAGCGGGTTAACACTAATATAATCAAAACCAAATACAGGCGCCACCAATTTGATTGCTCAACAATTCGCGAATCTAAGTTGGAAGATTCCCCGGTAATATGGTAATCACAACTTACACTGAAGAGTAGAACTTCAAATTACACTTATCAGATGCAAGCTCTTAGATAATATATAACCTATGATGGCAAGAACAAGATATAAATGCTACGCAATTAAAGTGATATTTTTAATTTTAATACACGCAGGTAAATAATATAAGAGGGCAGTTTCTCGTACCAAAATAAGATATCTCAGTCTGTGCCTCGAGTTATTATGTTCACTTCCACCCGGCCTGACATATATTTTATTTTCCCACTTTCCTTTAATGTCAAAGCGGCTACTCTGTTCAAAAGGGTTATGTAATTGTATACGACCTTTTATATAACTTTGAAAGGTTATGACAAAAAATGTAAGTTTACAAAAATATGTAATATATTGTTTAGGAAGCCAAACAAGTTTTGGTTAAAAAAACAGAAATACGAGTTATAATTTTTTACTTCCTTTTACGATAAAGGAAGTATTGGATTCACCCCAAAAATTCGAAATTGAGTTTTCAACAGATTTTCACATTTTAGAGTCCCCTGATCCCAAAAAACATATTTTTTTTCATTGGTCTGTCTGTGTGTCCTGTCTGTCTGTCTGTGTGTCTGTGTGACTGTGAACAAAATATCTCAAAAATGAAAAGAGGTATGGCGTTGAAACTTCATATATAAGTTTTGTGTACTATGTAGATGAGACAGCAAGCTTTTGAAGAAA
>CALNHX010010617.1:0-38692 GCA_940337035.1 Agriotes lineatus
AATTAACTTAAATGAAATTAGTTTTTATAAACGATTTGTAGATGACATAATTATTTATACTAATAAAAACCAAATAAACAAAATTTTTAAAACATTTAATAACTACCACCCAAGATTAAAATTCACAATTGAAAATGAAAATATAAATAAATCTACATTTTCTTGATCTAACTTTAATAAGAACAGAAAATAATAAAATTGAAACAAATTGGTATAAAAAAGAAATTAAAACTGACAGATACTTAAACTATAATTCTCAAACATCAATAAAATATAAAAGAAGTGTAATTAATAGTTTAATTGACCGTGCAATTTTATTATCTTCAAATAAATTTTATAACGATATCATATATCTCTTTTAAAAATTGCAATACAATAGGAAATCAATTTTTTAACAATCTAAAAGATAAAACCAAAATTCAATCTGAATCAAATATGGTTTACCAAAATAATTGTAATAATTGCAATGCTAAATATATAGGAGAAACGAAACAAAATCTTAAAAAGAGAATAACTCAACATAGAAATTCTATAAAAACAAAAATGTTAAGCCCAAATAAACCAAATACTGCTCTCTCTGACCATGCAGTTGATAATTATCATAATTTAAATTTTGACTCACCTAAAATATTGCAAAAAGAAAATATTCCACAAAAACGCCTTGTATATGAAATGATTGAAATAAAAAAAAAATCCAAATTCTATTAATTACAAAACTGACATAGATAACCTTCATCCTTCATCATAGCTTTCCCCAGAATCCAAAGTTAGATCTCGATCTTCCTTCTCTTTCTCGACGACGAAGATTCTTGAATTACCACTCTCTTTACGTTTTATCATTCTTTAGTGTCTGCTTAATTTTTTTCTGTTTTTCCTTTCTTAACTTCTTATTATATTTTATTCCTCGATTTTGTCTTTTTACGGTGTGTCTGTTAATATCCCTCTCGTGATCTTTTTACGTGCATTGGATTCATTCTTTCTAGGTAGTGTTTTTGGAAATGTGCGGACGTCATATGGACTTTTAAAAACAGATCCCTGCCTTGATGTCGAGGGCGTGTTAGATTCGCCTTGATCTGCACATTCCTGAACTTATGTCCTTGGTGCTTCAGGACTATCTCTGTCAGTTATAGAACTCAAAAACTTGTCATCTCCGAATATGTTTTCTTCCAATGGCCAGTTGCCCGCAACCCCAAAACCTAATTGAATATTTTTTGGTGTAAAACTCAATGGGTAAGGCTTCCCTGCCAACTCGGCTATACTATATACAGGGTGTATACAAATTGGCGCAAAAGCTCCAGGTAGCGATATTCTTTGTACAATTCTGAGTCGAAAATCTTAATACGAAAATGTTGGATTGGTCTTCAGGAGCGGTAGATAAAAATAATTGTTTTAAATACGACAAAATGTCATCAGGAAGAGTTGTTTAAAATTGTTCTCCGAATGTCATTTTTTGGCAGTGGTCTATTATGACGTGTTTTATCGGATTTTTTCCGTTGTCTAGGGTGTATGTCACACGATGTTTCGGGAGTTTTGATCTACTCTCGTCTTCAGGTGTTCCTAGTTAAAGACGTACAATATCAGTGCTTCTCAGGACAAATTTGGGCCGGCCCAAGGTACACACGTCTGTGTGACTCAAGGTACAATCATAAATGTGCCCCTAACCTATAAAATGGTTTTTGCGTTTTTTCTGCTGCATTAATTAGCCAACATACCGAGTAAATGGTAGTATTGTAAAGCCTTTGAGAAATTAGCTTGATATTAAATAGCATCATACTTACTTGTATGCCCTTAAAACACCACTGTAACACTGGAACTATGAAACTAGGGAGATGTTAACCTATTTAAACAAAGTATACAATACTGATGGCACCATCTAAGCTGGGTAGCCAACCAGAAATACAGTCCTGGTCCGGGATACAAGCTGGCCCAAGCCTTAGGCCCTAAGGTACAAGCTTTTCCCCTACAGGGTGAGCACTTTAAAAAATAACTTTTTGCGTTAACTGAGAAATTCATAAAAGTATTTTTGACGTATTTGTCCTTTCCAGGGTACAGACAGATCGTTGTTCTCTCTCACTCTAAAGCACTTTAGAGTGAGAGCGGACAACGATCAGTATAACGACAAATACGTCAAATTGACATCAAGGCACCCTAGCTCAGGCTATACCCTTGATGAAAATGGGACCCAACAGATACAGGATAAATGTTGAAGGGGCAACGATAAGTGCCTTGTGTTTAATACAGCTGCATCACAGAGATATGAAGGATCCAGTGTGGTTGTGTGCGACGAATGGTTGATCTACTGCCAAGCATTGAAATGGCATTCGCAGGTGCTGAAGTTTGAATCCCACCGCCGCTAATGTTTTTTTATTTGAAAATTGATGTAATTTGCATTACCAAGTGTTTCCTTTTATTGTTTCAGTATTATTAGGACTGTTAAGGTATTTTACCCCTATTTTCCTTTTATTTTTAAAATTGGTTAGTGTCGCAACGTCCACTTGCGAGCGAAGTTCTGTTTTTGTATTTATTATTTATTTTTAATTTGGAGAGCCTAGGCCCACAAATACTACTATTTACAGTCTTTTTTTATACAATGCTTTCGTAAAGTAGTGGATAAATTCTTTAAAAATTCAAGGAATAACTTTTGGAAAAACGCAGGAACCCGTCGATTTTTATTTTTATTTGTGTATTTTTTCAAATAAAATCTATATATACAGGGTGACCCGCGTAGGAGAAATAATGTCATCGATGTTTTTTTATTAATTGGCAACCCCCATTTCTTATTGGAAAAAAATGCTATTAGATGAAGAATATGTATCACACCAAGTTACATATTTGAAATTAAAATATTCAAATGTTACACAACTTTTTCCTATTTACACCAGCTTCTCAATAGTCGGGAATTTTAATATCGTAATTGTAACAGGTTATTAAGATACTTCAAAGTGTAAAAATTGTATGTAGATATTTATTATAAACTATATATAGTTTTATATATTTTATAATAGTGGATATGTAACTCCTGATTGCTTTTTAAATGCTTGTTTAAAATATAAACATTAATTTCAGGGTGTTCTTTATGAAAAAATTTGACATGGCCGCTGATGCAGCAAACAGAGTCAACAGTATTGTTTACTTAATATCTGCTTTTGGATCTCCAATATTGGGTTTGGCAGTTGATAAAACTGGGCGGAACCTGTGCTGGGTAACGTTAGCTATATCCTGTACAATTGGCTCTCATTGCATTTTGGCGTTCACTTCATGGAATCCATACATTGGAATGGTAAGGTCATATTAGAAGAAATTGTCAAAAAATGCATTCTCATGCACCAAAGTGTCATTTCGTGCAGTAGATGCGTAAATAGCTACATTATGAACATTTGTATTCACACATGTAGCAATAATCTTTATATATATAATTCTTCTGTACGTGTGTATGTGACTGAACTCCTTCTAAACGGCTGGACCGATTTTGATGAAATTTTTTGTGTGTGTTTGAGTGGGTCCCTGGATGGTTTAGATTCACAATTGGACCCGGTAGGTGGCGCTGCAATCGGGTTCTAGGAATTTCTTGAATTTTTTTTGACAAATTTCTTTTTTAAATTTTTTTAAAGATATCTCGCATATCAGAACATATAACCCTAAAATTTCACCCCCCACCAACCCTCAATATTTTTTAAAATAAATAAAATCAAAAATTCGAAAATCGAAAAAACCTTTGCTGAACCTGCTAATAGCAGGCAAACCAATGTTCGGACAGGACAACGTCTGTCGGGTCCCCCAAAATTTCACCCCCCCTCCCCCCCACCAACCCCTAATATTTTGATATCGCAGGGTCTATTAGAGATGACGTAAGGCCCAGGTGGTTGAGCTCCACAATACACCTGCATATTATACGTATAAAACGTTTGTGAGTCACAGAGGGCGTAAATGTTTAATCCATACTTGGCCTGCTTTTGAGCCATATCTTTATATAACGGGTGTTCATAAACAGTCGTCATCCCAGTAGGTTTTGACTTCAGAAACGTATGTCTATTAAAATTGAGAAAAAATGCGCTATGACAGTACTCACTGACGTTTCATTGTGTTGCACGAATTAATCAAAGACATAACATTTTGTTTTTCAAAGCAACTGGGATGACGACTGTTTATGAACACCCGTTATATAATTCTTCTGTACGTGTGTATGTGACTGAACTCCTCCTAAACGGCTGGACCGATTTCGATGAAATTTTTTGTGTGTATTTGAGTGGGTCCCTGAATGGTTTAGATTCACAATTGGACCCGGTAGGTGGCGCTGCAATCGGGTTCTAGGAATTTCTTGAATTTTTTTTTGACAAATTTTTTTTTTAATTTTTTTTAAAGATATCTTGCATATCAGAACATATAACCCTAAAATTTCACCCCCCACCAACCCTCAATATTTTTTAAAATAAAAAAAATCAAAAATTCGAAAATCGAAAAAACCTTTGCTGAACCTGCTAATAGCAGGCAAACCAACGTTCGGACAGGACAACGTCTGTCGGGTCCCCCAAAATTTCACCCCCCCACCGCCCCGCAATATTTTTTAAAATGAAAATCTTTATATATATAATTTTTCTGTACATGTGTATGTGACTGAACTCCTAAACAGCTGAACCGATTTTGATGAATTTTTGTGTGTGTTTGAGTGAGCCCCCTGGATGGTTTATATTCACAATTGAACCCGGTAGGTGGCGCTGCAATCGGGTTCTAGGACTTTCTTTTTTATTTTTTGACGATTTTTTAAAATTTCTTTTAAAATTACTCGCATATCAGAACATATAACCCCAAAATTTTACCCCCCCCCCACCACTTCCAATATTTTTTAAAATGAAAAAAATCGAAAATTCGAATATCGAAAAAACGTTTGCTGAACCCGCTAATACCAGGCAAACCAACGTTCGGGCAGGACAACGTCTGTCCGGTCCGCTACCCCTTAGGGGGTGAAATGGGGTAAATAAGCCTAAACAATCGATATGGGTGTCGTTATTGAGGTTTTTTGGGACGTTGATTGCGAAAATGGCATTTACTCCAAGACGATGGACATGACATAAAATTAAAACTATAGTGGTGAAACGGGGTTTCAGAGACAAATTATTTTTGGGCAGAACAACGTTTGCCGGGCCAGCTAGTATGCATATAAAATTTGATGCATACAGGAATTGGGCTTGTTTCTATCTTCAATTTCTCGATTTCTTTTATATGCTGAATTATATCTTATTAATTATTTACCTTACAGAGCTTTATGGGGTTAGCGTATTCTCTTTTGGCAAGTGGATTGTGGCCACTCGTAGCTCTAATAATTCCAGAACATCAGCTAGGAACGGCATATGGAATGTAAGAGTTTTACTATTTTCTTTTTATTGACACTATGATTTAATAATTTAATATTTTCAGATGTCAATCAATTCAAAATGCTGGTTTGGCCATTAGTACTATTATTGCTGGAATTATTGTAGACAATGGTGGATACGTGTGGTTAGAAGTATTTTTCATTGGTAATTTATGTGGTAAGTATGATTTCTGTTAAAAATTTGATAAGATTATTAAAAGTACCTGTAAAGAATACATTAAATTATTACATAATGCTTATTTTCGTAACATTTGTACTTTCTCGAAACAAAATATCACCTTCGGAAGTTTCCTTTGTAATAAAAAACAAGCCAATTTTACAATCCATAAAAACCTATCGCATGTAGCGTAATAAAAAAAATCTGTAAAGGGCTTTACTCAAAACTTCCCTCGTCGACATTGTGACACTAGATAATTTTAAAAATCAAATTAAGTTAGGGGTAGAAATATCTTCACGTTCCTAATAAATTTTATACATTTTCAAATCCCGCTGGGATTTGCTGCATCTGCAGCTATGAAGATCACTCGATGCTAACCGCATTTCCGCAGCGGATATAACTACAGCAAAATTCCATCTGCGCTACCGAGTCTCTTTGAGGAGGTCCGGCGCGCGCCTCTCTTGAAGAGCACAGTGTTATTGTTGAAACATTTTTACTCTTTTGTGACATTATTCTTTAACGGTTAAGTCTTATTTTCGGCAAATGTAAAGCCTGACCTATTTGAACGGTGCTCACCCTGTATATATTTGTATGAAATTGTACTGGTTTCATGCGAGGTAGATATATAATATATATGCAAAATATCGTCTTCTTCCGACAAATAGTTTTTGAGCAATACTGCCAACAGACAGGAACCTTGAAACGTGAAGATCTGAAAAAATCTCGGAAGGTGATTATATCGTGATTACAATACTTTCCTCGTCTGAAAGAGTAAAAAGTAAAAAGAGTAGTAAAATATTATATACCTATAACCCCAAGAAATTTGTTGCTCGAATTACAGCACATCCGGTATACTACACCTAGATATTGCAAATTATATGTACAGGGTGTTTGCTCAAATTTTGACAGCGTCTAGCGACTTTGTTATTCCAGATAGAAAAAAATTGTTCAGATAAAAATTGTAGGGTATCGTCCAAACCGTCCGAATTTGCTACGTAAAGAAACAATTGTACATCACGGGTGAACTTTTTGACTTATTGTATACTTTTTTTTTAATGGAACACCCTATATGTTATATGTTTATTGGATAGCGCTAAAAATTCTCTTTTCAAAAATATGTAAGTTGCCTATAATTACTTCATCCATTGTTGAAATATCCGCTATTAAAGAATCAAAATATTACTAATTTACTATATGAAATAAATCACAGTAACCATTGAAAAACAAAGTTATCAAATGACATTACTGGCGGCATGGAACATTTAGTTGTCAATTTGTTTTTATAATTGTTTTTGGTATTAAAATTGTTGATTATTTCAATGGTTACTGTGATTTATTTTATTTAAAAACGCATTTCTAAACACGAATTAGTCTTGACAGCCGTTGTCATTTAAATGTCATCGGTGGGTATGTGGCGCAAAACGGCCAAAATTGGCGTTTTCTCAGAAATGAAAACAACAATGGATTTCAAAAAAATGCCCAAGCCATATACAGTGACATTTGTCACACAATTCAGCAGGCCGTGATAATAATACACTTACGTAGGGTGGTCCAAAATTTCAAATATTTTTTCTCCACAACTAAATTTTTATTCTTAATATACAGGGTGTCCCTGAAAAGGAGGTCAATCCATTAACTACATATTCCTTGAGCAAAAATATGACGATTCACAACTTACCTATATACAAAGTTGCTTAGTTTAGCCGCTAGAGGGCTTTAAAGAAGATTAGCTTTTTAAAATTTTTTCAAATAAGTCGAAAAATCTTTGATAGATTTTATTCATTTTTTGGCCATGCATTTGTACCAGTAAACCACAGCTTTTTGAAGAATAAACCCTAACTTCTATAATTATAATAATAATAATTCCCAAAAACTCCTAACTGGAGCATAGGGCTGAAACAAAGTTTCGCCAACGAACTCTGTTTTGTGCAAGTGCTTTGATCTCCCTCCAGCTCTTTCCACCTTGCTCTGAATCCTTAAGCACTGTTCGTCTCCATGTTGTTTGTGGCCTGCCCTGTTTTCGTTTTCCTTGCGGATTCCAGTCCAATACCGTTACTGTGATGTCATCTTGATTCCTCCGTAGGGTATGTCCAATCCATCCCCACTTTCTTTTTAGGATTTCCTTGGAGATTTCAATTTGGTTTGTCATGCTCCAAAGTTCTTCGTTAGAAACCCTTTCTGGCCAGAAGATACAACAGATTCTTCTTAGACATCTATTAACAAATACTTGTAACTGGTTGGATACTGCTGCTGTTACCTTCCATGTCTCACAACCGTATAGCAACACTGACTTAACAATATAGTTAAAGATACGCAGTTTAGTACTTCTAAGTATGTAAGACGAAGACCATATTTTTGAAAGCATTCCGAAAGCCTGCTGTCCCTTTTTAATTCTACATTGGATGTCGTCCTCAGTGCCTCCCTTGGCAGTAATAATACACCCTAGATAACAGAACTTGTCAACATTTTCTATTGCTTCCCCATCTATGTAGAAATTATTGCGATTGTTGGTGCATATACGTAATACTTTTGTTTTATCGATGTTAATTTTGAGTCCCATGCGTGTTGCTTGCGTATTTAGTTCTTGGAGTTTTCCGTCCATATCTGTGTATGTGACAACAAACATATGTCATCCGCGTAGTCCAGATCTTCTAGACGGTTTTGTAAATCCCAAACAATTGCTCTATTCTTATTGGTGCATACTGTATTCATGACCCAATCCAGAGTGATATTAAATAGAATAGGTGATAGGGGGCAACCTTGCTTAACTCCATTTTTGACACAAATTTTATTGCTTGTTTTTCCTTTGTGTAGAATTTTACATGTCGCGTTTGTGTATAAGCTTTTGATGATGTTGATTAATTTATGCGGAACTCCTTTGTTTTCCATAATATTCCATATGGCTTCTTGATTGATGGTGTCGAAAGCTCGTTTAAAGTCCACAAAAACTAGATACAGTGGGGAGTGCCATTCGGCAGACTGCTCGATTATTATTCGAAGGGTATTGATATGGTCAACGCAGGATCGTTGTGGTCTGAAACCTGCTTGTTCTTTTCTCAATTTGGGTTCAATATGCTCTGAGATGCGATTGAGCATTAGTATTGCCATTATTTTGTTTATCGAGTTTAATAGCGTGATGCCTCTCCAGTTGCTACAGTGACTGAGATTACCCTTTTTTGGTAGCTTTATGATCAGCCCGTCTTTCCATTCATCCGGAATTTGTTCCGTTTCCCAAACATTCCTAATAATAGGATACAGTAGGTCGGCAATAAGATCTGGGTCAATTTTAAGAATTTCAGGTGGCAAATTGTCAATACCTGCCGCCTTCCCTGAATTAAGCTGCATAATACAGTTTTTTATTTCTTTTTTGTTGGGAATATCTACATTTATTCTAATCTGACGGGGTTCTTCGTGTCTAACTTGGTCTTCTTGTTCTGGTTCTCTTCCCAAGATTTCGCGATAGTATTCCTCCCACCTAGTGATTTGTTCTTCTTCTGTGGTAAGTAGATTACCTTCCTTATCTCTAATGTGGTTGTTAGTCGCCTGCCCTTTGTTAGCTAGCCGTTTTGTAATTTGGTAGAGTTCTTTAACGTTATTTCGTTCTGCAGCTAGTTCTGCTCTACTAGCAGTATCGTCATACCACTTTCTTTTGTCAGATCTGGCGCTTCTTTTCACTGCTCTGGTTAGTTTGTTGTATTCCGCCATTAGAGCTGTTTGATTAAGATCTGACTGGAAGTTGTTGATTCTCGTTTTGCTTTTCCGCCTCTGTGAGATTAGGTTCCACGTGTTATCGGATATCCATGGTTTTCTATTCTTATCTTTTATTCCTAGTATAGTTTCAGTTTTCTGTAACAGGAAGTCTGTAACTTTATTCCAGCGCGAGACTACTGGTTCATTTCTGATTTGAATTATCTCTGGGTCGTTGTTAATTACTTCTTTGATTTTGTCGTGAACAGCTGGGTTATTTAATTTGTCAAGGGCAAATTTCTTACGTTTCGCTGGCAGAAATTTGTTTTTCGCTGCAGCTAGTTTGATTCTTATTGTGCATGTTAAGAGATGATGGTCACTCCCTGCATCTGCCCCTCGTCGATTTCGTACATCCAGGAATGAACTGCGCCATTTTCTGCTATATGCTATGTGGTCGATTTGGTTGTTTGTTCTTCCATCTGGTGATACCCAAGTAGTCTTATGGGTATCTTTATGTGGAAAGACTGTTCCTCCTATAACTAGGTCAAAATTTGAGCATAATTCTACAAACAGCTCACCATTTTCGTTTCGTCGGCCTACTCCATGTTTCCCAACGCTGGGCTCATTATCATCTGTTGTATTCCCGACTTTAGCATTTAGGTCACCCATGTTTAGCCACAAAAAAATATTTTCTAAATTTCTACAACCCTGAAAACGATTTCATTTTCAGGTAAACTACCCTTTTTGTTGATGATACGGCAAAATGTTATTAAGAAAAGTTGTTCAGAATGAGAAATTATGGCCCTATACAAAATTTTAGAAAGATCTGTCGACTTAGATTCAACCGTTATTTTTTAGATTAAACAAATTGCATTTATTAAAAAGCGTAGTTTTCTCACACACGAATCAATCCGTTGCGTAGGAATTCTTGCACGCTCTCAAACAACTAAGACTACTTCGCAAGTCAATTTGTAACTCACTGGTAAAGTCTTGCACTCTTCGAAGTGATAATGCTGGACTGTCTGGAGTACATCGAAGCCACGAGGCAGTCTTGCTGTAGATAAATTAGAGATTAACATTCCAAAAAGCCAGTGAGCGGGGCCAGATCTCAAACCAGATATCGCCATTGTTTTTAACATGTTTAGGGTTCGTGGATTACTCTGATTTTAACATAAAATAACAAATACTATTTATCCACACTAAACCGTATTACACTTTTCGCGGTATTCATTAGGTACAGCTTACAGATTCTAGATTGAAGTGCGGTGAAAATCAGAACTCATGTTAGAATCTAGTAATTTCCAAGTTTTGTATTGGTAACATTTTTATATCTATCATATTGACATGAAATTGTTAACCTTATTTAAGCTAAATGACACAGTAAATCAGAGGCGTACATAACTTTGTGGTATGGCGCATTTCAAAACAGAATTAGCAACACACACACACACAAATAGCAACAATAACAATTGTTGGGGTGCAGTAACACCCGTCGATAGTGTGTAGTGGACTGTATTTATTTACGCTATCACTATTTAGAAGAAAAAAAAACAGGTTTCAAGTAGCAACTCGCTTTATTTTTCAAACTCTATCCAAGCACGTCCACCCTTAGTGAAGCTCAAGAGGCGACTCCCCAGTCTACCACGCGCATCCCTCCTCTGGGGCACGTTGAACTCGTTTTGCCAGCGAGCACCAACATACTGCCCGCCCTGAAACACCACAGGTTTTCAACACAATCTTTTTCAAAATACATAGTAACTTAACATTGAAACGATAAAGAAGTCGACCTGCGATTGATTAATTAAAATAATCGACGGTAGTAAAAAAAATCGCAGATCAATCCCCCCCCCCCCTACAGTTTGTACACCACGGCAGCTGTGAAAAATCTTTACTTAACGCGATGGCGGAGCTAACTCACTTTCGGCGATAAAGTCGTGGATTCTAATCACCAGCTGTATCCCTGCAATATCTTCAAAAAAGAAAAGGGCGCCAGAAATCCAAAGATTTCAAATAATTAAAAATAATGATTACAAGCGACTAGCGTTTATTTAATAATAAAAAAAAATCGTCTTGTAAAGTCAGCAGTAACCATTAAAAGTAATTTGATCACAAACAAAATGTCATAATAAAGTGGTGTAAATATATTGAAGGTTGCGACACGCACAAAGATCAAAAACCCCTTTCGGGTTATTAAATTAATGGTAACCACATAATAAATCAAGGGATAAGCTTATCACTCTCATATCATTAAACCTTTCTGCCCAGGTTATTGAGTTCAAAAGGCGTGAATGCTCCTTTTACAAAGGGTCTATTAAACACCAACTTTGTTAATTTATGTTTCTGTGCTAATATAATCTGATGCCTTTCTTCGTATTTTAAATTCGAATGTTTGATTCTTCCACCCAAAAGTGTTATCTCGTTTTCATCTAAAAACGGATTTAAATTGGTCATTTTACTTGATTTTGAAATGTGTTCATCTTTCTTGAATTTTTTAATTCGTCTTTAAATTCTGTCATTTGCATAATTTACATAATTGTAGTAAAGAATTGCGGATTTTGCTGACCAACAGTAAACCCGATTTTCTGTTTACTTTTGCTACTCTACAACTTTTTATAAAACGCAACACATAAGCGAATAACTGCTTGCAATTTATCTAATGACGAAAATTTGTCAAATATCTCAAACTGATTTTCTATTAACGTCGTTGCAGTTACAATTTGCCTTTCAATTTTTATTTGAGGAACTTCTGATGTATATTTAAGTGAAATTTCTTCGGGCCATTCTGCTGTATTTTTCCTTAGCCATGACGGACCAGTAAACCAAAAAGATGTGTTTATTAATTCATTTATAGACGCTCCGCGCGAAATTAAATCTGCAGGGTTGTGATTTGTTCGGACATGATGCCAATCGTCGATATTGTTTGAATTTGTGACACAATTAGCCACAAAAGTCTTCCATTTGTTTGGCTCCGTGGCTCGCCTTTGATCCATTGCAAGCAATCGAGGAATCTAACCAGTAATAGCACCGTTTGAATTTTATATGTAATGATTCCGTTAATTTTTCTATTAGTTGTGCAAATAACAAGCAAGCACACAATTCCAAGCGTGGTAACGTTATTTGTTTTAACGGAGGCACTCTTGATTTTGAGCATACTAAATGACAACTTACGTTTTTATTGAAACCGCTGGATGTAACATAAATACCCGCTCCGAACGCTAGGTTACTGGCATCCGCAAACCCGTATAATTCAAAATCATTTTCTTCAATTATTAATCGTGGGATTTCAACCTTATTCAAATCATTTAATTGTTCACGAAATTCTACCCATTTTAATTTTAAACCATCAGATACCTCTTGATCCCAGTCTAAATTTCCTTTCCACAGTTTTTGAATAAACAATTTACCAGTGATTATAATAGGCTCTAACAACCCCAGTGGGTCATACAATTGTGACACTAATCACAACACTGATCTTTTTGTCACCTTTTTGAGATCCTTTACGTCATCAGCCATAAAATGAAAATTATCGGTTTGAGAATTCCACCCGATTCTGAGTACCTTTGATTCTGTTATATTGCTTAAACTTATCATTTTTAAATTTTCATTTAGATTTACATTTTTATTTGTTGACGAAACATCAATATTTTGTATGTTTGATTTAAATTTGCTTAACTCAAAGCCAGTCAAAAATAAAATCTCAATTAAATCGGCAGTTAATTAATTTAATTCATCGACTGAATTTGCACCCAATAATACATCATCGACGTAGAAACAATTTTTTATTACGTTCGTTGCTATTGGTTTTACCATTTCGTTTTCTAACGCCAACTGGTACAAACTTCTAATTGCAAGATAAGGTGAACTTGTTAAACCGTACGTGACCGTTTTTAACTTGTAGCAATTTAAAGGTTCAGATTTATTCTTGCGCCACAATATTCTTTGGTACTTTCTATCTTCTTCGTGAATTAAAACGTTTCGGTACATTTTCACTATGTCAGCTGTTTGACAATATTTATGTAAGCGAAAGTTCAATAAAATTAAGAAAAGGTCATTTTGTAGAGTTCATCCGATTAGCTTCATTTCATTTAATGATATATTTGACTCCGTCTTTGGGCTACCGTCGAAGACAACGCGAATTTTTTCTTGATTATCCGCGACTCTAATTACTGCATGATGTGGGAGGAAAAATTGGTTATCGGAATTTTTTTTCCATGTGATGTAATGTTTCATATTCGGTCATGAATTTTGCATACGATTTCTTTAATTTTGAATTTTCATCAAATTTCTTCTCGATAGCGAAAAATCGTTTCATAGCTACCTCGTATGAATTTCCCAGTTCCAAAATTTTGTTTTTAAATGGTATTTTTGCAATAAATTTCCTTGCCTTATCTTCTGTAAAATTGTTTACAAAATGTTCCTTGACTGTAGTTTCTTCCTTTGTTGATTTATTTTTGCGGGAACCGATTTTAACTGCCAAAACCTTTCTAATTTTTTATCTAGTTCTTGATTTGAGAGCGAGACGTTAACATGTTTTGCTAACGCCATATTTGCATAATGCAGTTCTCCAGTTAACAACCACCCTAATTTAAAATTGCGTAGCGGTTTATGTTTTCCCAAATGTGTAACTTCACTAGTTATTAATTGCCAAAAGGTTTTTGGCCTTATTAAACGAATCCACTAAACGTACATTTGTCACTTGAAAGGGACAATTTACGGGTTATCGGGCGTAGGAGGCCCATATGTTGGGGTACAGTAACACCCGTCGATAGTGTGTAGTGGACTGTATTTATTTAAACTATCACTATTCAGAAGACAAAAAAACAGGTTTCAAGTAGCAACTCGCTTTATTTTTTTTTATTTAACTCTGTGCAAGCACGCCCACCCTTGGTGAAGCTCAAGAGGTGACTCCCCGGTCTACCATGCGCATCCCCTCCTATCGGGCGCGCTGAACCCGTTTTGCCAGCGAGCACCAACAACAATAGCAATAATAAAATAACAGAATTAACAAGATCAACAGCAACAGCAATTTTCACACTTTAAAACACAAAGAATCTGTCACATGACGTTAGTCACTGCGCAAAAGAAATCTCTCTACCTACCGCTGCTGATTACTTGTCATTTAAAATATAACCAAACTTTGTATGTTTGACAATTACTTCTTTTCACATATTGCCAATTCAGTGAAATCAAATAAACGGTGTTAAACTTGCTCTTCGAAACGGCCAACCACAGAACGCTTTTCTATCACGTGATATTCACCGACCACGTGCGTTTGTTTATCTGGCTCGCCTAACTTGGCTGAAGTTTAGCCTAATATTCTGGAATGTTTGATCCGTGGAATGTTTCATTTCTAGAAACTTGTCGGTGCTTCTCGAACGTGCCTGAGAATTCTCGCACATTCTCGAATATTCTGTAATTTTTTCGATGGTTGATTTCGCATTTCTGTTACAATATTTATATTATTTATATTATTTATACCTGAAAAAAGAGTGCATAAATTACACTTCTGGGCGATCGCTAAACTTCAACATATTAAGCTGAAATTTGGTATACAAGTTACTACATCATAAGGGTCCCGGGTGGTGTAGCTTGAATAAGCATCCACGTTCGATCAGTAGAGTTAAGCAACGCTCTTTCTGGTCAGAACTTGGATGGAAGTTCCACGGCTGCATCTCATGGCACCTCGTGATACGGCTGTCACGGAAATAGTGGGTCCCGGCTCTCATAACAACATCATGATAGTCGTTAGTGGGGTTGGAAGTCCTCATAAATGCACAGCGACGCCTATAATTGGCCTAACGGCTGTTGGCTGAGTGCGAAATAAATAAATAAATAAATAGACAAAAATGCGCTAGGTGGAGGCATGATTTGGATACCTTTGTTTTTTCCTGTTATAATATGGAACTAAAACAGCAAACAATTCTTTTTCGGTGTAAGTATAGAGTCCTGCATCGGGACGGGTATCCGCAGGTTACCCTCAATTTGGGTCGGGTTACGGGTAGGATTTATATCAATATTGCGGGTAGCAGGTACAACTTCATTTCTTCAACATACACTTTGTTTGTGTATAAAAAAATTATACCTAATACTAATAATCTGACCACCGAAGTGTGAAAATAACTTTCTTTATTGTGTATGGGCATTCTATCTGGAGCAAGTTGCTAGTAGGTGCAGGTCTAATATTCGAATTTGGGGTCGGTGCGGCTTTAAAGTGCAAAACTTGCGTGTACGGGTGTGGATATAAAAATGTGAAAATTGCGGTTCACGGGTCGGGTGCGGGGTTACATGATAATTCAGTCTGATCGACATTGGACATACTAAAGTACAAATTTGGGGTAAAAGTTATGGGTTCGCCGGTCTCCGTAATGACGCAGATCGAAAATGTCTCGAAACAGATGAATGTGTTTCTGTTACCCTCGGTCTAGCTCGATCGGGAAGGCGGGGTTCAATGGCTTGATGAAACCGACAAGAACTTACCCTATCCTTTTACTACAAATTCCAAGAACTTTGACACGTCCAAGATATTGCTCGAGGCGCCACTTGCTTTGGAGAATGAATTGCTTTCGTGACAAAAGCGAGAAAGTTTACGGAAGCTATGCAAAAATCCAACGGGTTAGCTGCAATCCACCTCAGCGTCGTCCGCCAGGCTCCCCAGGTCTGCAGGTACAAACAGGGTGGCCTCAAAATTAAATGACTCACCTGTAATGGCCACCCTTCTGAAAGTTTAAAGCTCTGATCCAAGCCAATACTCTTGGGGCTTGATCAACTGGGAAACATGCTTTGACTTTACAATGAATTACCGTCAGCACTCGCCGTCACTGGTTGAAGACAAGTGGTTTCATATTACATCAAAGAAACTAGACTTGATTTGACAAATTTACATTTATTAGCAAGACAACGAAATAAGTGCGGGTTTATTATAAAACAAGGGTTATTCGGTACACCCTAACTGAAAATATGGGGATCCCAGCCAAAAGGTTATCTCACCAGCTAGTTTACAACAAAATAGGCGACAGGGATGTTTCCCAACATACACAAATAGAACAAGGTTTCCTCTAGAAGTTAGCATGCGCAATGTTCCAAACAAAATGCGATGCACGTCATATATTCGGAGCACTTCCGCGGTACACAACGAAATACAACAAGCAAAATCTATTCTACCTTTATCCAAATCATGCTTCTCTTTGGGCATACAGGCAGGGCGGAGATGTTACGATGGCAGGGTCCTACGACAGCTTGACGGCGGCTAGGGCTGGCGGTGCAGCATCCACAGCGTAGAAAGAGGGTTGTGCAGAAATTAGGCCGGAACAGGGATAGTGGCAAAAGGTGTTCGCAATCCAAGTATCTGATACGGCAGTGTAGGCGGCGACCAGCAGAGGGCGAAAAATTACTCCCAAGTTTCTGTAGGCACGACATAAACTGGATTTGCAAGTGCAAAACTTCTCACAATAATACGAGAACAATTCACTTAGGCTCAATAAGGGCGTCTTGATTTAATGTGCAACAGGTGCAAATTGTTTCTCTCACAATCCGGTGAGCAGAAACAGACGGATACAAGGACGCCTCGCCCAAAAATGACATCATCCTAAAACATTGCATAAACCACTAGCCACTTTTGCTATGAAGACTGGGGCAGAACTTCTTTAATGAGCCCTCCGGTTGCGAAGCGACGCCGCCGAAGGCGAAGAACCATATACATCTAACTTGGTCAGAGACCGGTGAGAATTAATTAGAAAAATCGCCAGCAGTTCCACAATGGTTCCGCGTCGGAAATGCGTCTCACTTCTACAATGACAGACTGCCGTCGCCTGATTGCACCATTAAACAAAATATAACTAAATAACTCGGGGGGGAGCCCCGGGCCAAACAATAAAGAAACGAAAACGGACTACGTCACTGCAAGCGCTGCAGGAAGAACAAAGCATATAAGAAAATTCCAGCTAAGCGATTCCAAGGAGCTTGAATGTATCGGACAACAAGAATGAATACTAGGAAATCGGGAAGTTAAAACTGTTTGTTTGCAAAACGGAACAAAGGGTAAATTCATAAATGAAATTCAGTGAATATAACTAAACTGCAGTGTTCATGAACGACCTACGCTGAAATAAGTATCTGACAGAATGAAGGTTTGATAACATTACCAAATTTCGGCTTAAATAACATTGGCAAAACGAAGGGAATTAAAAATGAACTTACAGCGGGTCTTATACATTGGACCCGCGCAGGTCTCTAGTCTCTAGTATACCTTTAAGAGTTCTCCATAAAAAGTAATCTAACAGCATTAAATCCGGTTACCACAAAAGTACTTCATCTAATGCACAACTCTTCCTGATGACACTGTCCTATTTAAAACAGGTGTACTTTACTTGAAAAAACAATTGTTTTTATCTACCGCTGGTGAGGGCTCATGAAGACCAATCCAAGATTTTCGTATTACGATTTTCGACTCAAAATTGTACAAGGAATATCGCTACCTGGAGCTTTAGCGCCAATTTATATACATTCTGTATATAGTTTATTGGGTCAAAAATGTTTAAATAAAGGGCTACAAGCTGGGGCCTTTTTTTATAGATTGGACGGTATTTCTAAACTTGCTATATTTACGGACCTTGATGTATTTCCTCAACTGTATACTTATACATATTTTTAGACTATTAAGAAGACTTGGAATTAAATTAAATTAATAGTTATCTACTAACGTCTAGTTTTCTAGAAAACAATCTTAAACTGTTATCTCTAAACAAGCTGATACATTAATAAATTAATATATTCTACTACTTGCTTTTATTATTTAATGTTATTTCTGCGAAAGCGTTGTATACGAACGTGTTCAGACTTCCCTGAATTTTCATCGTAAATTTTTCTATTTAATAGTAGAAAACACGTTATTTACAAATCTGGTTTTTAAGTAAAGATGATAAACGAGGAAAAACTTCTAACAGTAATAGGACGATACCCAGTGTTGAGAAATTCGGAAGTGTACTTTAATTTCTTGATTATAAATAATTTATAAAGCCGTTTGGGATTGGCCATGACTTGAAAATAGTGGCTTCTATTTAAAAATTTGAAAATAATAGATAATATGACAACTGAAGTGCACTAAATCGAGACATACGTACAGTGAATCAGGCAACCGCAATAGTAATTTACGTTACAAGACCGGAATGTAGTACCGGGTGTCTTAAAATGAATTACATCTAGTATGCTTTGAATTTCCCATAATGCAATCTAAAATTTTACTTGAAATTGTCATAACACAAAAACAGTATATAATCCAAGGAAAAACAAATAAAACAATAAACATACAGGGTGGTGAAAAACTAGCGCGTTATCCATACGCTAAGTTGTAGGCCTTCAGGTAATAACAAATTTAAATATCAATTAAATTTTTTTAGTTCAAATACAAAGTCGTCCTTTAAATTTAGCAGCTGTGGTTACATTTTTTATATTTCAGGGATAAAAATACTTGAGATTTCATGTTTTTAGTTTTCCAAATTAATTTTCATACTGGCGATTGTTGGTATCACGAATCCATAATATAGATTAGCTTCTTCTTGCGGAATATCTAATGCTAAAACCAGTGGCTTAGAAAGTTTAACGTATTCTGTTAAATACTCGACTTCATTTTTATTCAAGCAATATTGTTTAATTGAAAGCTTTCATATAAACTAAGTATTTTTTCTTTTTTTGCTAAAATTTGGATTACAGACCCATAGTGTGAATTCCAATGTGTAATGCCTAATGCCAGAATAGCTCAAATGATAACCTATAGAACGTTTAAAATTATGCAAAAGGTATTTACTAATTAGAAATATATTTTTTAAAAAGTAAACGTAGTTAAATACTCTCAAGGTATTTAATTACCTTTATTTCTTCAAAAAATATATTTTCAAATAGTAAATACTTTTTGGGAAATTTTAAACGTCCAATACGTCATCATTTGAGAGTATTTAAATACTCCAAAAATATTTAAATAGCCTAAAAGTATTTAAATACTTTTAAAAATGTATTTAAATACTAAATACTTTGCAAAGTATTTGCACCTACAAACACAAATACAGCCCATTAAAAAGTATTTAAATACTACTAAATATTTAAATAAAAAAAAGTATTTACAAATACAAACACTGCCCAGCTCTGATTAGTATCTATTATATGACTTATCCAAACAATAACACACACTTGATTCCATAGTAACGAAGACATTAGGGACCGGCAAAAGCTTTTACCGGTCCCTGATGCCCGTTTTCCGATCTTGATGGCAAAACGTTACTTTCTGGCAAAAAAATTCTCCAGAAAACGCATATTTTCTGGTCGGTCGTAAAAAAACGGTTTTATTAATGAACACCCTGTACTAGTCTTGGGAAAAAGTGATCAAATTATTATTTTTAATCAACACTTTGGAACGTCAACACGTAGGGACATGAAATGAATAACATTTTATTAACTTCATGATAATTTCATAATATACACTAATATCAAGATAAAATAATTTTATATTTCATAGCATTTCATAGTGTTTGATAATTTCAATAATTCAATTTTGTAGTTACGGCACATTATTGAAAGTAGCAAAACCCCTAAACAGTAGTGATGTGCGGTACGATCCGATATTTTGAAGAACCGGTACTTGGTCTTCCGATACTCGATATTTTGTACCGGTATTTCAGTAAGCGATACAATACGATACGATTTATTTTTGGTCAGTATCGTCAGGATCGATCCAACGGTTTTGCCGCCTGGGTTCCAATAACTCATCTTTTGAACATTAATTCATTAAAAAAAAAATTTAACATAAAAATTAATTAAACAATCTCAAGGAGGTTGTTTGATATTTCTGTTTAGTGTTCTATGGAAGTAAGGGCGAGATGGTCGAACGTCGATAACTTTCAATAAGTAATTTTCAGCTTCTACAAACTTGACAATAAAAATCAAAACAAAATGATTTTGTTGAGCCGAAATCTTCCTGTTTAACATGTGTATGTAGTATAATTAGGGTTTCAGCTGGCACAGCAAAATCGTAATTGATAAATTCTAAGGAGAATGACTAATTCTGGCGGACTGGAGCTTTCATGTATCCCAACAAATTGTATTATAATGATTAAATATCCAATAAAAACTTCATCATTCAGCTCAAATATTTAAATAGCATGCTTCTTTATACAACTGTAGTGTTTATATACTGCTATGGTTTTAAGCCCTACCAATCAACTCTGTTAGCATTGCCAAATTAATGAACATTTCATGAAAGCCCAGAGTGAGATATTTTATATAACTGCAAAACTAAAATTTGAATTTGCCAGAATGAATACATTTGTAATGAGATGCCAGTACTTGCAGAATAATTAATTAATGGACGCAATAAGCAAAGCTCAATTCGCACAGGGATCTAAGTTGAATGTAAGTTCCGTTAATTGATTAGGTTTGTGCTAAAGTAAATGCCAAGCCGAATGAAATTTCATAATTACAAGATGGATCACAAACGCAAGGGAATGAAGCGTAGAATTCAGGTACAGTTTAATAGTGAAATCCAGTCAGGGTTTTATAAGAAAGATAATTGAAAGATAGATAAGCTTATGAACATGCAACCAGCAGATAAGAATGAAGGCATTAAAGCATTTGAAGGAAACCGTAAGAATCAAAAGGCAAGGATTATAGGAAGTGCATATGAACTTAAAAATGTGTGGAAAATAAAACAGTGAATTCAAAGGAAGCCAGTGCAGGAAATGCGCGAATTAAATACTCTAATCAGTACAGTGACATGTGAATATTTAAACGCAAATTAAAAAGACGTGCAGTGACAAATAGACACGCAAAATTAGTATAAATGTAAACAATTATTTTAGATGTAATATTAGTGTACAAAATCCTAGTTTTAAGTAAATAGTATATTATTATATGAGCGATTATGGCAGCCATTATTCACGAAGATGACATTTGCGCCACAAGCCGAAGGCGCGTGGCGCAAGTCATCTGAGTGAATAATGGCCATAATCGCGAATATAATACGATATTTTATCTACTCCTATGCAATAGGAGCCTTGTGTTCATATTTCAGAATTATGACATTTGTGACAGCTGTTAACTTCAAAAGTCATTTAATAATAAGAATGAATTTTGTGATTGGCTACAACCTATTGAATAATGAAAATAGAATTTTCTGATTGGTTGCAATTTGCAAACTATTGAATAATGAAAATAGAATTTTATGATTGGCTGCAAACCGTAAATTATGAATCATAATTCATGGCCATTGTGCAGTAGGAGTAGATAAAATTTATTGTTAAAAGTCAGTATTGTGAACCATGTTAACATCCGTAATTAATTTTAAACTAACTAGCTTTTGTTTATAACAAGAAGAAGACAAATGAATAAATTAATTGATTAACTTGTGAAATTGTGCTCTATATTAAAAACGAAATTTCTTAAAGTAAAAATAAAGATACAAGTCTGAAACTTTACCAGTGTGTTGAGTAAATTTTTGTGTCTATGTGGTATTATTTTTATCAAAATCCGCCACCAAAAATTGTTGAGGTCTCCGATACTGTGTAACATAACCTCGATCCGAAGCGACCAAGTTCCGAGAGCCACGAGAAGGTTGACCAGTCCAGCCAGCCCATTGGGGAAGACATCAGTGCCATTCAGCAGCCGGTGGGGTACGTGCCCGTGCCCCAACAGCAGGATCCGACCCATAGCAGCCCCGCAACAAGGTCAGAGCAGCTACAAACCCTTCGATTTGAGAACGACTAGTGCAGGTACTGTTCATTCTAAAACTAATTAAAAACCCTCCGATTTGAGAACGACTAGTGCAGGTACTGTTCATTCTAAAACTAATTAAGTGAGCGACGGGAAATTCATGCATGCATAAGAAGAGCAATACTCAAGGCAATCCAGGCCAGTTCCATCGCCGTACGAGTGATTCCAGTATGCCAAAAAGCCCAAACTCCATTATTTGAGGTTATCCGTTGGTGAGATTCAGACCGACGCCAAAATAAACAATTGGGAGATAGAAGCGGGCCCCATAAACAAATGCTAAAAACTAATGAGGATTGATGCCGCGAAAACCAACTAATGTAAATAGTTACCAATAGAACTGTGATCGATTTCGCTTGCTTTGTTTATTCAATTTGACGCGATCTTGCAAACGGCGTCCATCTTGGCTTATATTTGACCCAATTTCAGTTTCGATTGTGCGCAGTTAAGCGTATGCGGAGACAGATCCGTATTTAATAATTTTAATAAATTATGCATTCAGGGTGGACCCAACCGAGATGAGTCTGTGCTTTATCGATTTGAGCTAGCGTATTATTGGATTAATTTGCAGATAAATAAAATATTATAAAGGGCATCCGCGAGTCGCTCCGCACTAATTATCAAGTTTCGGCATAATTACGATTAGGGTGACGTGTGTGAGTGCGTAGAAGGGTGTGCATAGCCCTGCGTCACGCACGCACCAAAAAACTGCAACCTAATTCCAGATATCGCAGCAATTACAGTGAATTTTGTGATCTCGTGGCATTAACTGGACATCATTTTGGTGCTTGTAAGTGCAGGCGGGCGCGAGTTACGGGCTACTCCGTGTGTGCGAGAAGGAAAGAACTCATTGTGAAATTTCTCCAGCGTAGGATCGGCCGTGATTTTGGCCTCGACACGCGCGGCAGAAATTCCTTCGTGGTTCGCCGGAATTCCACTAATTTGCCCGGCAGCTCTCTCATACAACGTGAACACGCAGAAGCAGCTGGACGCCTACTGCACTTAAGACCGGTAGCCGCCACTAGCCAGTAGCAGGTAGCAGGCGCCTCCGCACGTGAAAGAGATCGAGTAACAGGAACGCAGAAGCTACGTGAAGCGGGTCAACTTTTCTGTACGTGAAAAGGAGAACGTATAACAGGAGCGCAGCAGTTGAGCGAACCGGGTCTATTGCAATCCGATTTTTGTATCGCCGCTAGTTCGGATGTATAAAAAGAAAAAAACGCAACGAGATAGGGCGAGCAGTGTTGGGCAACTCGACGAGTTCTTAAAAAGAAAAAGAGAAACAACCAACAAAGAAACAGATACAAACGCCGAAGAACACGAAGAAGTGTTTCAAAGAAGCAAAATAACAATAAGATCGCCGATTAAGCAAGTAGAAAACGAGATAACGAAAAACAACGAAAAAAAGTTACAAGAAGCAGGGGAAGAAGAGAAAACAGAAAAAGAAGAAAACATGGAGGAACTAAAGAAACTAATAACAGATATGAACGCCGACCTGAAAAACGAAATAAGCAAGAATAATCAGGAACTAAGAAAAAACAACGAAGAAATGGGGAAACTGAAAGAAGAACTTAAGAAGAACAATGAGGAAATAAGAAGACTGAAGGAAGAAATGATACGAAAAGAAACAAATTGGGAGAGAGAAAGAAACCAACTTACTAAGAGAATAGAAGCGCTAGAAGAAAAAACTGAGAACCAAGAAAAAGCAAAGAAACGAAACAACATCATCATAAAAGGGTTACAACTAAGACAGGATGATATGAAGAGGGGAGTAGAGATTTTCATGAGCGAAACACTCGGAATAACGCCAAAGATCACGGCAACATACAAGGTGGGTAGAGAGGAAGGAAAGCAAGCAATACTGGTAGAATTGAGTGAATGGAACCAGAAAAAGAGTGTAATGGAAAATAAAAATAAGCTGAAAGGAAAAAGGATTTATATAGAAAGTGACATGACATTAACGGAACGTAAAATACAGATGGCAATAAGAGAAAGAGCAAAAGAAGAAAGAGAGAAAGGTCATAAAACCAAAATAGGATACCAAAAACTAGAAATCGGAGAAAAACTTTATGTGTGGGATGACAGAAGAAAAGAACTGCAACCAAAAAACTGAAAAAAGGACAACAAAAAGGAACAACGACGACCCAAGCAACGAAAAGGCCAACGATTAAGGAAAATAATATAAAGCAGAAACCAACAGAAAACCCAAGAAAAAGTAATAGAAAGCATGAAACCAAGAAGAAAAAAAAAAGCAAAGATGTTATAAGGATAGGAACCTGGAACATAAAAACTTTACTAATACCAGGAAAAATTATGCAAATAGCAAAAGAAATAGACAGATATAATCTGGATGTAATAGCAATACAGGAAGTGAGATGGAAAGGGAATGGAGAAATTAACAAACAAAACTTTACAATGGTATACTCTGGAGAAGAAAAACAAGGAAGGAATGGCACAGGATTTATAGTGGCAAAGAAATCAAAACACGCAATTATGAAATTTACACCAGTAAATGGAAGACTATCGATTTTAAGAATAAAAGGCAAACCAAATAACATCTCGATTATTAATGTATACGCCCCAACAGAAGACGCGGACGAAGAGGAGAAACAGAAATTCTATGAAGAATTGGAAAAAGCAACAGATCAAATTAAAAAACATGATACCCTGGTGGTACTAGGGGACTTCAATGCCATGGTGGGGAAAGAAGATTGGCTTAGAGAAGTGACAGGTAAACACACAATCCATGATAAAACAAATAACAATGGATTAAGACTATGCAATTATGCTGCAGCAACAAATCTAATAATAAGCAGCACTAGATTCCCACATAGAAGGGAACATAAAGAGACATGGATTATCCCAGGAAGAAATAGAGGTAACCAAATAGACCACGTTCTAACCACAAGAAACAAAGCAACGTTCATACAAGATGTTAGAACGTATAGGGGTGCCAATGCAGACACAGACCACATGCTGGTAATAACGAAATTGAAACAGAAAATATTAAAAGGGGAGGAAAATACTAACTCACAAAGGAAATGGGCAGTGGGAAAATTAAACAATGAAGAAAACAGGAAAAAATACATAGAAGCAGTAGAACAAGAACTAAATTTAAGCACATACAGACCAGCAAGTGACATCGATACAGAATGGGAAAACATCAAAACAAGCTTAAAAGGAGCAGCAGAAAAAACCTTAGGATATAAAAAAAATAAAAAGAGCAAAATATGGTTCGACGAAGAATGTGAGGAAGAAATAAGCAAGAAAAGAGAAGCCAGACTGAAATGGCTAAAATCTGGAAAAGAAGAAGACCAAGAGAAGTATAGAAAAATAAAGAAGGAAGCAGATAAAGTATTCAAAAGAAAGAAAACAGAATGGATAGATCAAGAAATGGAAGAAATAGAAGCTAGTAGAAAGCTAAACAACACGAAAGAAATGTATAAGAACATAAAAAAAAAAACTAGAAGAAATAATGTAATTAAGAGAAGAGGAATGAAAGACTACCAAGGACAATCACAGTATGATACCAGAAAGATAAAAGAAATATGGAAAGAACACTATCAAAACCTACTGTTTAGAGTAGATGAAACGAATGAACAAGTAGAAATGCAGAGCACAAGAGACAAACACGCAGATGAAGAGCCAAGTTACACTGAAGTTGTGAGAACTATAAAAAAAATTTAAAATGGTAAAACCCCAGGTATAGATGAAATAAATGGAGAAATGATAAAATACGGAGGAGAAAAACTATACATCAGGATACACAGAATAATAACAGCAATTTGGAACGAAGAGAAAATGCCAAGCGACTGGAGAAAAGGAATGATAATCCCGATATTTAAGAAAGGAGATCCAGAAATATGTAACAACTATAGAGGCATCACTCTCCTGAACGTAGCATACAAGGTTTTTACACATATACTACAACAACGGCTAAGTGTGCACACTGAAAAGAAGCTAGGAGACTACCAATGTGGGTTTAGACCAGGCAGGTCGACGGTGGATGCCATACACGTAATCAACCAAATAATTGAAAAAGCGCACGAATATGACATTGAATTGAACCTCTTATTTATAGATTTCCGAAAGGCATTCGATCAAATCAAAAGATTACAATTAATAAAAGATATGGAACAACTACAAATACCACAGAAACTAATACGACTAACCCAAATGACAATGGAAAGATCAGAAACCACAGTAAAATTGGATGACGGGAAGACAGAATATTTTGAAATAAACATGGGGGTTAGACAGGGAGATGCTCTCTCACCGGTTTTATTCAACATTGTACTGGAAAACATTGTGAGGAAAACGGATCATGTAAGCACAATAAGAAATAAGGAAATGCAACTCTTGGCATATGCAGACGACTTAGTCGTAATATCGCGGAGCAAAACAAAATTACAAGAAACACTTAACATCATTGAAACAGAAGCAAAAATAAGAGGACTCACAATAAATACCGAAAAAACAAAATTCATGCACTGCAAAAGAGGAAAAGACACTGATCCAAAACAATACAAGGTGGGAAAACATGAATTTGAAAAAGTACAAACATTCACATACTTGGGAACGGAAATAAACAACAAAAATAACAAAGAGCAAGACATAAAAGGGAGGATCCATCGAGGGTTTAAACTGTTTAATACAAGCCACTGTTAAATGATCGAAAAATTACAAAAGTAACAAAAATAAGAATCTACAAAACATTAATAAGACCTACAGTAATATACGCAGCGGAAACAATGCGGGTAACCAAAAAAGAAGAGGAACAACTGCGCATATTCGAAAGAAAGATTTTAAGGAAGATCCTAGGGCCACTGAAATTGGGGGAGAATGAATACAGAATAAAAACAAACAAAGAAATAGAAGACGAAATAAAAGGAGAAGACATAATCAGAGAAATAAAGGCACAACGAATACGTTGGTTAGGACACTTGGAAAGAACACAGGAAAATCGAATGATTAGGACAATAACGGAATGGAAACCAGATCTGACCAGACCACAAGGGAAACCTAGACATAGATGGAAAGACGAAGTTTTAAAAGACCTGAGAAGGATGAATGTTACGGACTGGAAGAAAAGGACCACCAACAGAAAAGAATGGAAAAACATTGTACTACAAACTAAATCAAACAAGAACATATAAAAGAAATTAAGGCACTAATCCAGCCGAAGAGGATTGAAGAGTCTACATAAGACGCCAATGATTCCTGCAAAGGAATTACGGTTTATATATATATATCTTATATTATAAGAGCTGATGTCGGTGGTCGGTGTCCGGTCGCCGGTCGCCGGCCGCCGGCCGACCGTAAGTAGGCGCGCGCAGCCTGAACGGCCTGCATACTAGCAAGTGGCGCGCCAGCACAAATGGCGAGACCGCATTTCTACTGTTAACGATGGCGAGGACGGACGTCTGCTGGCTGCCGCCTTGAGCACGCATTGTTATTGTTAACCGTTTCTTACACGGCCAGACGTAGGCTGGCCAACGCGTTCTAGTATATATATATAAAGGGCATGCAACTATTTATTTTTATCTATCAATTTACAAGTAACTTTTAATCAACCTAAGATTTGATCACACGAATACGAAAAATATTTGCGTGGTACCCTCATTTAAAAATTTATTTAATAACATATTACAACACTAATTAGACATACCATTGCAATACGTTTATGAAACTAACCTTTGTTGGAAAATATGAATGCGTTTCAGTCATTATTTTTGTGTTAATTTTTAAGTTTTTAAGCGTTATGAAAGTTAGTATACTATTATTTTAATACTGACTTTGTAATTATCTTTTGTTGATTTTTTTTATTGTTACTTGCTACAGTTCTATTTGCTGTACTAGGACTTGAAGGTTTGTATAAATATACCTAGAAAATATCCTGGATCGAATGTGTACCGGTATTTCATGTACTGGTACTTTGGTATACAGTACTGCCTCGAACCGATACTTTTAAATCGATACGATATAATACGTTTGTATCGGTACTTTTCGGTGTATCGAACATCCCTACTTAGTAGTAAGAAAGTATTGCACATAGTTGCTGAAGGTGTGATGCTAGCCATTGCTTAGTATGCTATGTAATAGTCGACTCAATGATGGGCCGTATTAACAATTTTTATTATTATAATAACGTTATCTTAATTTTACAATATCATTTTCTCATAATGTATATTATGTAATAATATCATTTCCACATTTAATCTTTTTCAATGTTTAAAGTGGTTTTATACAATTATGATTTTCTAGTATCTCTTTTGGCAAGTGTGGCAATACTCATAGTGGATGCAATGAAAAATGGCACCCTAAACATGTCACCAGCTGAACGGGAGAGACACCAGCAAAGTGTTTTGTAAGCCATTCACTGTTTACTTTTTTTATAATTGCTTTATATTAATTTCGCAGGGCCGCTGAAGCACTGGAACGAGAAAAATTGATTTCGGCAGGTGTAGCCAGTTCAGTTACGCCTCACGACTTACTGCAACCCAATTCCGATTTTCACATACGTAATCGATACTTATCTCGAATAGGCGCTCCGGTAAATATGAGGTTTACTTTGAAAGTAAAATACTGAATAGATATGTTTTAGCTGCCTTCCAACTATGATATTAATATGAAGGGATTAGCTTTCCGAGCTTTACGATAATGGGCCCATGTCTGCAGTTTTGTGATAGATGGTAAGAGAGGAAAAGCACTGAGAATATAGTCACATTATTTATCATACTCGATATTTGTAAAAATTGTATACAGTTTTTGAAGATGTAATTTTTTATTCAATTGAATATATTTTTGTATATATATTGTTGTTATAGTAAGCGCTGCATAATTGCCATTTATTTTCTTTTATTTGTTATTACTAATATGTTTATTTGTTTACAACAGTTAATACTATTTAATATGCAACTGTCTTTCATTTCTCAAGTTGTAAAAGCGTACGTGTTAATTTAGTACCTTTTGTAATGTGTATAGGTATTGAAATTGTCATCTGGAACATTGAAATAATTTCATATCCATTATTTGGCGAATTTATGCTGCTTGAAGTTAGATGTGATATAATACACTACATTCAAAATTAAATAAACAAACGTTATAGTGTTATGGGTATTTAATTGTGACCAGACCAGTGCCAAATTGAAGAAAATGAGAATCTTGTTACCTTAAAAATGTTATAGTCTGTCGGTTTTAGTAGGATTCTACATCTAACTTCACTGTTTAGCATTGTCATTGCGCCAGTAAATAGTGAATAAGTTCTGCTCAATTAAGATAAATATGTTTTGTTGATGCATTCTATGACAAATGAAGTGAAATGATTTAGTCAATCACTCTATCTACTGACGTCTGTAAAAATGTGGCCAATTCAGTAATTATTGGGAGTTTTATTAGTTGTAAAAGATGAAAATCTGGTAGTTAATCGAATCCGAAAGTGTTTTGTATAAATAAATTAAGTTGCCACTTGCAATTGTCACATTGCTGTTGGAAGTTGAAAAGCACTTGTACCTATATTTTTCCATTGTTGTAATTCTATTATACAATAAATATTTTATGTTAACTTGTCTTTGATATATTGAAATGGTTTTGATGCCCACAGCAATTCTGGTTGCCCAACTAACACGAAAATGAAAGAATTCAAAATGAGCACAGAATTAATATTTTGTTTATTGCAAGATAAAGTCAGTATCCTTTATCTAATAGACGTGTCTGTCTGGGACGCTGTTTTGTCCGGGACGCTGTTTTGTCCGGGACGCTGTTTTGTCCGGGACGTTGTTTCAGCAGCCTAACCGTAAGAGATAGAGAAAAAAGTTATTAAAGTTATATGTTTGGAATGGTCATGTCAGGTCAGGAACCGAATTTCAGTCACGTGACACTTCCGGTTTTCGAGAAATCACAAAAAGACCGTTTTTCAAATAGAACGCGTATTAAATAAAAACTGGTTCGGCCGCCAAACGTAGCTGCGACCCTCTGCGCCTTAAATCCTCGATCGGTTAGGCAACCACTTTGACACCTTCCAGGTCTGGGTGGTTGCCTAACCGATCGAGGTTTGAAGGCGCGTTAAATGAGACATTTGTCTCACTGGACTGCTAGTTTTACACTAATAAATGCACATGATATGAGTAGCAGTAACTATAATTTGATTGAGAAAGGTTGGTATTAGATAAGGCAGAATCAAAAGGGTTACGTTTAACGGTTTATTCATAATTCATGTTCGGAATGGCAAGCGCACCTTAATTTATGTAGCTCACAGATTTCATTTTGGTAAACTCAATAATGTGAATTTAATATGATACAGAGATGGTTTGTGGATTTACAAAAATTATATGAGTCTATGAGTAAAAGTTTATGAAGACAGCCAACGGGTAAAGAAACCGTGCAAAGCAGTGCAACGAAGCAAAAATTGCAGAGCCAATTAAGGCAACCTATTAAGGACACAGCCAATTGTGCAATGCTAATTATAAAAATGTGAAACAGTGCATTTAAAACTAATTGTGAAAAAGCAGAGATTTAAAGCGTTATGTTTGACAATTTCCAAGAAAAAGACAGTTTAGTTCCTAAGTAAAAACATTATATCAAAACTTATTTCATAAACAATTGTAAAATGTAGTCGCTAGGATACGAGACATTGTTATTAAGAAAAAACAAGCCTTGTAAAATTGTGCTGTGTGCAAGAGATTGAAACGATAAAGAAGCTGACCTGCGATTAATTAAATAAAATAATCAATGGTAGTAAAAACCGCAGATTAACTTCCTTAAAGTTTGTACAACACGGAAGCTCTAAAAACTCTTCACTTACCGCGATGGTCGAGCTAACTCAAATTCGGCGATATGGTCGTGGATTCAAACCACCAGCTGTATACCCTGCAAAGTCTTCAAAAAAGGATAAGGGCGCCAGAAATCAGATGATTTCAAATAATTTAAATAAACTACAAGTGACTAGCGTTTATTTAATAACTACTCAATAATCTTGTAGTTTCAGTAATAAATAATCAAAATAATTTGTTCACAAATAAAGTCATAATAGGGCTGTGCAAGTTAAATGAAGGTTGCGACACGCACATAGACCAAAAACCCCTTTCAGGTTATAAATTAATTGTAACCACAAATTAATCGAGTGATATGCATACCGCTGTCATTTAATAAAACCTTTCTGTTCAGGCTATTGAAAGCAAAAAGCGTGAATGCTCCTTTTACAAAGGTTCAATTGCACACCTAAATTGTAGCTTTAAATATTAATCGTAATTAAATATACTCATAAAACTTCAAATATTAAAAACAAGTGAATGTATGAATTTGAACTTTACATGTTAATAATAACGGAAAGTATAGATTTAAACGTTAAAGACTGATAGTTCTGGAATGCACGAATGTAAATTTCAGGTATCGAAGATAATTTAATATAACATTAATCCCGGAATACCAAGTCCGAATTAACTTGTAACTCTAACCTCGAACTTCCACAAGTTGCAGTTAAACAAATGCTCTTCGTGACCTGCTATACACAGTGGTCAAAAGCGCCGTGGATGCATCGTTAATTGAAGCAACGCCACCCTCGAACTGCAGTAACTAGGCAGGACGCCAGCAGGTGGTGAAAATGAAATCAGGACAGCAACCTTCCTTCCAAGATTAAATCTTTGGGTAAAACTGTCAATTTAGAGCTAAAGAAATGCAATTAATATGAGAATTATAAAATTTGAAAGTCCATCACACCTGATTTGTTCTCAGCTCTCGGAAAATAATGCTTAATTAATCACACAACAAATTACTCGTCAGCGAGCTGCTAGATCGAGTTGCCAAAAGAAGAATGCGCTTCGGCCAAATTGCAAGATGCTGGGAAAGAAGATAACAACAGCGCTGCACTCGGCTGATAGCGAACGGCGAGTTAGGCAGGAATACCAATGGACAAAACTGGTAAATTAACAATTCGAAATGAGAACTGCTTATGATTTAAATTAAATATACAGGTTAGACCAGAAATAATTGGTATGTGGAGAAAACATTCGAGCGAAGCCGAAAAATGGTTTCAAGATGCTCACAGATTTATGTAAATTTTCAAATAAAAAAGTTTTCTGTGTGAGCCAAAGAGTGGTTTTTAATATTCACCAATCTGCAGAGTGTAGTTAGTTGTATAAAGTTTCTTCGTGCTAGTATACCCCAGTGAAGAGGAAGAAGCTCTGCAAGAATTGACCAGGTGCGTTCTACAGCAAGGCCAGTTTTCAGGCAAGTTTTTGAATAGTTGGAAGCATCGGCCAACAAGAATTGTGTGTGCTGTGTATTGGGGAATCCTTTATCGAGCCCTGCATCCAGAGATTTGAAACAGGAAGCCGTCACCAAGTTTCTAATCCAGCCTATGAGGCCGACTTTGCATGGTAAATTTCACAGGCAAGCAGTTACAGAGGGCCCATTAGCTTTGGGTCGCATCAAGATTAGACTTGTATGAGATTAGACTTTGTATGAGGTGTAGAAGCAGGCCCCAGTTCCCAGATCCGTTCCAGAGAGGTTTTATCGACGCAGCGTCCTTTGATTTTGCGATTTGGACCAGAAATTTGGAGCGTTTTGCAGGAAGTTAAACAAATGCAGATCTCGGCGTCCCTACGTTACTGAAACAAAACCAGGTTAGCCGGAAATTACGTCATATTATTTGCATTGTAGTTACCTGATGCAAATTTTGCCATTTTTGGTGTTTTGCCTTCAAATTATGCTAAATTTTGCAAAGCAGTGCAAGGAAGCAAAAATTGCAAGGAGCAAGATAAGGCAACCTATTATAGGACACACACACTGTGCAGTGCTAATTATAAACATGTGGAACAGTGCATTTAAAATGTTATGTTTAACAATTTCCAAGAAAAAGACAGTTTAGATCCTAAGTAAAAATATATCAAAACTTACTTCATAAAACAATTGTAAAACGTAGTTGCTAAGATACAAGACATTTAATTGTTATTAAAAAAAAACAAGCCTTGTAAAACTGGGCTGTGTACAAGAGATGCTCACAGATTTACGTACATTTTCAAATAAAAAAGTTTTCTCTGTGAGCCAAAAAGTGGTTTTTAATATTCACCAATCTGCAGAGTGTAGTTGTATAAAGTTTCTTCGTGCTAGTATACCCCAGTGAAGAGGGAGAAGCTGTGCAAGAATTGACCAGGTGCGTTCTACAGCGAGGCCAATTTTTCAGGCAAGTTTTTGAATAGTTGGAAGCATCGGCCAACAAGAATTGTGTGTGCTGTGTATTGGGGAATCCTTTATCGAGCCCTACATCCAGAGATGTGAAGCGGTAGCCGTCACCAAGTTTCTAATCGCCGTGGCGTCTTTTGATTGTGTGAATCCAGCCTACAAAACCGACTTTGCAAGGTAAATTTCACAGGTAAGTAGTTGCAGAGGGACCACTTGCTTTGGGTCGCATCAAGGTTTGTACGAGGTGTAGAAGCAGGCCCCAGTTCTCAGATCTGTTCCAGAGAGGTTTTATCGACGCAGCGTCGTTTGATTTTGCGATTTGGACCAGGAATTTGGAGCGTTTTGCAGGAAGTTAAACAAATGCAGATTTTGGCGTCCCTACGTTACTGAAACAAAACCAGGTTAGCCGGAAATTACGGCATATTATTTGCATTGTAGTTACTCGATGTGAATTTTGCAATTTTTACTTCCTTTTACAATAAAGGAAGTATTGGATTCACCCCAAAAATTCGAAATTGAGTTTTCAACAGATCTTCACGTTTTCGAGTCCCCTGATCCCAAAAAACATATTTTTTCATTGGTCTGTCTGTCTGTCTGTGAACAGAATATCTCAAAAACGAAAAGAGGTATGGCGTTGAAACTTCATATATAAGTTTTGCGTACTATGTAGATGCGACAGCAAGCTTTTGAAGAAAATCGCATAACCGGAAGTAGATGTTTTCAGTTTTTTTCGATTTTTTCAAAAACGGCTCTAACGATTTTTTTCAAACTTCACATTTTTATTACATTTTTAATGTGTATTGAAGTGAGATAGGTGATTTTCCAGTTCAATACTTCTAAAATGGGTTTTTTTGTTTTTTTTTTCTATATTTTTAATTAAATCCTATTTTAAATAGAACACCCGGTATATTATTACATTTTTGAATTCAGCTTAAAATTCTAGAGAAAATTTATCTCTTGACCTAACGCTCTATTTTGAACCGTTTTTGTAGAATTTGTAATTTTTGAAAAATTTTGACAAATGCTTAAAAATTTAAAATCAAATTTTTGGCTAATTATAAGATCACTGTAAAAGGAAGTTGTGTGTTTGTATAACACCACATTTTTGGTGTTTTGCCTTCAAATTGTGCTAAATTTTGTCCGTACAACCATCTATTATGTTCTGCAGTCAATTTGAAGATTAAAAAGCTGTCATGACGAATTGGAGCAATTGCCATACGAGTTTTCTGTCCTACTCAAAAGTAATTGTAAAACAAGTGTTAAAACCTTACCCTTTGAAAAAGACTTGTTCTCATGCCAGCTGGAGCTATTATTTAAACAAATTGCCAATAAATAAAATAGAAAGAGCAATAAACCATCTATTTTGCAAATATTAATTACATCATTTTAATAAGCCCGGAGAACGACAATATTGAATGTTAAAACCAATTGTAATTTGTGGTGATTTGCCCTATTATTTTTTATTTAAAAAACCTTTTTAGTAGACAATATTTGTACAGCATTGACCTATTAATGAATTTGAAGATAATTTGTAATGGGTAGCCCTCTTTGTATATTTGTATATTTTTAATAGCCTTTTGGCAAAAAGTAAACAAACCTTAAAGAGACGCGCTTGTTTTTATCAGTCTGTAAATGGGTAATTACTTGTTTGTCTTTTTATTATGGTAAACAGCGATCAAGGATTAAAGTCCAATTCCTGTCTAATTACATATACAGTCAAAACAGTTGCATTGAAATCGAATAGGTGTTGCACAAAATTATTTCATGTTCTGCTATGTCTCAAATTTATTCGTTAATTATAATATTGCGAAACATTTTATCAAATTCTACGATAAAAATCCATGTGTGGCTTAAAGATAAGGATATAACAGATCACAGTGGTTTAATTAACGTAAATAATTTGTAACCTCGTTTGCAGCAGCGTTACAGAATTTTTATTAGGTTTATCAATGTTTTGATGAATATGCAATAATATAGTCTTACATTCCGGATTTTTAAATTATTGGAGGAACATTTGTAAAATGGGAAGAATACGTTGACAGATTGGAAATATTACTATTGATTACTCGGAATGACTTACTACGGGACCCTTTCAAAATTACTTGATCAGTACATGAACGAAATATAAAAATGATAATTGGATTTTGGAAGCTTAAGAAAATTTTGTAATTGTCCACAGTCCGTATAATTAACTTGCAGGAAGTTTTTAGTGTTAATCTTTTTAAAATAAATTATTAAAAGTTATTAATTTTAATTCTACTACAGTTGTACAGCATATTTCAAATAGACTACTCTTTATAAGGTGTCCGTGTCCGTACTTCATAGGAAATAAATAATAATGAGATAAATTCTTGAAACAAATTTAATATTGTGAACGATATAAAGTTGCAGAGTTCTGCTGTAGGCATTAACCTTTTTAAATTTAGAGTGCGTAATTACTAACGAGTATGATAAACTGCAGAAGAAAAGTTTTTCTACTTTAATCTGTGCGATGGAGTCCTTAACCTCAAACTTTTTCACACAATGGAAAGATCCAAAACCATGTTTGTTGACAAAGAAACATGCTTATCATTGCAGCAAAAGTCACGCTGATATGTTTAAGTTTTACAGGCATTATATTACTTGAAGTTATGCAAGTAATAACATTGTTGGAGCAAGAATAGAAATATCAGTTTTAGTGTGTGCAGAGGACTATACGATTTTATTTTAATTCTCGCAGGCAAAAATAAAACTTATTGTACCAGTTCTATCTACTTATTACAGCAAACCATAAGTACAGAATTCTGCATGTAAATAATGAATGATATATTTTCTATTTTCCTGCAAGATTTAAATGTGATTAACTTCACGATCAGTGGCATTATAATTACACCCGCTAATATAAAGATATTTTCTTCTTGCTCATTAACTCTTTCACTGTAGGAACTGTAAAAATACGCAAAAAGAAGTGTCTATTGCAATGTTTAATGCTCACAGCAATTCCGGTTGCATAACTAGGACAAAAATGAAATAAAGTTTCAAATAGGCACAGAATTGATATTTTGTTTATTGCAACATTAAATTAATTGTTATACACTAATAAATGCACAAGATACGATTAGCAGTAGCTATAATTTGATTGACAGAGGTTAGCATCAGATTAAAGCAGTAGCTGAGGGGTTACGTGTAACTTAAATTTTCATAAAATGTGCTCATTACGGCTCTTAATTTATGTGGACTAACAGAGTTAATACTGAAAAGTCAAAACAATAATGTGAATTTAATATAATACAGAGATGTTTTGAGATGAACGAAAATTATTTGAAGCGTTAAGAGTTAAATTTTATAAGGCCAGCAAAACGCTAACGCAGCTGAAAGGTGAAAAGCAATTTAAAGACAGCATAGAATGCAAAGAGCATGATAAGTTGAACAAAGAGCAATAGTGCAGTGCTAATCAAAACTCGTAAAAACAGTGCAATTAAAACAAAAGTGATTAAAAGTAGAGATTTAAGCTACAAAGTGCTACGATTGACAGTTATCGAAAACAGTTTAGTTTCTAAATAAAATAATTGTAACAAATCTTACTTTCAGAACAATTGATGTAATAGTTAATAAGTGACCTGATGTTCGTTTTTTATTATTGTCAATTCAAGCCATGAAAAATTGAGGTGTATTCAAGTTTGGCTTAGAATATTGAAAATTTTCGAATATAAAAGTTTTCTGTTGTTGAAGTCGAAAAGTTGTTTTTAATTATCTTCAGTGTACAGTCCATCTAGGTGTAGAAATTCATTGTGCTAAAATATCCCAGTAAAGACGAATCTGTGTTACAAGATTTGACCAAGTGCGTTCGACATCGGGGCAGAGGTCGGCTGAAATTTGTATCCAACGTGTAGAGGAGACCGTCCTTGCTGTTTACTTCCAGAGAGCGGAAGCCAGGAATAATTCAGGTTTGTGAAATCGCAGTAGCGTCAGTGAAAGTTGTATCCAGCTTAGGAAGCCCATCTTATAAGGTAAATTCCAAGAGGAAAGCAGATTCGGGGGCCCATTAGTTTTGGGCTGCTTTAAGAATAGATAATTTACAAGGTCCAGAGAGAGTTTTCTACCCTCAGGGTCGTTTTAGAAGATTTTTATTACGATAGTTTTGCTTGATTTTGCTGGTGGCGATAGATTTTTACACCAGAACCGGAAATTGAAACAATTGCCAAGTCGGCGTCCTTTTGACCTCAGAAAAACAAAACAGATTAGCCGTCATTACGTCATAATTTCAGTGCATATTTAGCTGACACGAAATTCGTTGATTGTTGGTATTTTGAGTTAAAATTACGCTAATTT
Organism: Agriotes lineatus; assembly: GCA_940337035.1. NCBI lineage: Eukaryota > Metazoa > Arthropoda > Insecta > Coleoptera > Elateridae > Agriotes > Agriotes lineatus. The sequence goes on from CALNHX010010617.1 coordinate 37,461, forward strand.
GTGCGATTATTCATTTCTGTTTACGCTGTCAAGTTATAGGTTAAACGCACAAAACAATAACTAATTGTTGTATCTCACATGTTCACAATCTTTCTAATTAGTTATGGTTTGTAGTTTTTTATTAATTATTCAAAATAGAATACACATTTGACAATCAGAATAAAAATAATGTCAGAAACAAAAACTAGTAATTAAAAAACATGGCTGGATGTATTTAAACATAACATTTCTTCCCTTACGAGGGTGAGAAGATGGCCCTTGGTTTCTTCTGCCTGAGCGATCTGCGTGGCGTCGCTGGTGATGTACGAATGGGAATACTGTATCTGTTGGTATCCTGTGATTGTTCCACTGGCGATGTTGATGGAGTTACTGCTGTAGGGCGGTCTACATTTGGATGTTCCACCGGCGATGTTGAGTTCTGAACTATCGGTAGTGTTGCTGCAGTAGGGGTGAGAGATGTTGCCGCCGTAGGGGTAACAGATGTTGCTGCCGTAGAAGATAGAGGTTGGGTATAAGCACTCTGAGGATGGTCTTCTTCTTCTGATTCTTGCTTCCTCAGCGGCTGTTCGTTTCCGCTTCTTCGTATTTGATCAATGTGTCGCTTATATCGTTTTCCCAGGTACTCAATTTCGTAGTGGAGATCCCCTATGCGAGCAAGGATGGTTCCGGGAACCCATTTGTCCATGCGAGGATTACCTGACATAAATAACACTGATTGATCTGATTGGAACGTGCGAAACGTTGGCTGGAATGTAACATATTGTTTTTCAGTCATCCTGGTATATAAATCATCTGGTCTGACGAGGTCCAATCGTGTACGGAGTGAGCGTCCCAGGAAAAGTTGAGACGGTGACTGATTCGTGGTCGCATGCGGTGCTTTTCTGTACTGCCGAAGAAATTCATTCAGATTCTGTTGTAGAGAACTTCTTGTTGTTCCCATGGCTTTCATGGCATCCTTCACAGTTTGAACGCTGCGTTCGGCTTGACCATTTGTTGATGGATGGTACGGGGCTATTAGCTTATGGAATTTGACCCCCACTGCCTGTAGGAAGGCCTTGAATTCGACGGAGGTGAAATTGGTGCCGTTATCCGAGACCACTGTTACGGGAACCCCATAAGCAGCAAACAGTTCGTCTAAAATAGAGATGGTGGCACTAGCCGTCATTGTGTTGGTAACTTTCACCTCAAGCCACTTGCTGTAAGCATCCGAAATGATGAGTAGCATCGTGCCT
>CALNHX010010618.1:0-38690 GCA_940337035.1 Agriotes lineatus
CCCCAAAGTTGCAGAGATCCTGGGATGGACCGTATGAAGTGATGAAACGCATCAACGACCTTATTTATCGCATAAGGAAGGTTCCAAGTGGGAAGCCAAGGGTGGTGCATTTCAATCGATTAGCGCCATACGCAGGAAGTAGCTCACAAGAGGAGGTCCATAGATGTAGTGTTGAGTCAGGGGATCTAACGTTCGAAGAGTTTATGAAGAAATTCGCGACAGGCAAGAGGGTGAACTACGATGTCATCGAAGAAGTGCAAAAAGACTTGTTCTCGGTGCCAAAAGAATATTCGTTGGCTCACTGTGTGGCTAAGGACTTCAAAATGTCAAGAGGAATTGCTGTGGTCTTCCGAGACAAGTTCGGCAAGATGGAGGAGCTTCGAAAACAACAACCGTATGTGGGAGGTGTCGCGCAGCTGAGACGCCAAAGGCGACTTATCAATTACATGGTTACAAAAGAAGCTTCCCACCATAAGCCTACTTACGAAGCCTTATGGAACTGCCTCCTTGTTCTTCGGGAGGAACTGCTTCTTGAAAACATAACGAAGCTGGCAATCCCAAAGGTAGGCTGTGGAATGGATGGATTGAATTGGAGAGTCATTCGAAGCATGATTGAAGTGATTTTCCAACATGCTGGTATAAGCATCTTGGTTTGTGGCTACAATCCATGGAAACTGCAAAACAACCAGAAAACAGTGGACTGTCATTTTTACATGGTTTCAAAGTGCAACAAAGGAGCGACCTGTAGATTCCTTCATGACCCCAGCAAAACCATTAGGAAGTTTCTGGACGAAACGGTCTTAAGGAAGGGGCAGTGTAACGAATTTGGGTCCCGATCATTCCGGAGCGTCCTTGAGCCCGTCCAGGTGCGAACTGATGACTCACAAACTTCGAGTAACGACCTTCAGCCGCCGGAAGCGGTGACATCACCGTCTGCTGGGTCATCGTTCCCGAGTGTTCCACAGGGTGACTCATCGACGGATCGCCGGGATTTGCCAGCAACTTCTAAATTCTAGAAAGATTTTGTGTCTGGGTATAAAGTGGACCGACGGACCGAACGTGATTCATTGTGGCCGCAGTAGTCGTATAGTTCATGTCATAAATAAATGTTATAAAATAAATATCGCTCGGTTTACCTAACTATTGTTAGTATTTAGTTATTGTTAATTATTAATTCTGTGTAAATAAATATTTAGTGGACATTTGTCGTAAATAAATTCCGAACCCTAGTTAAAACGTTAAAATCGTTACACTATAATGAATGGGTTATTCTGTTTACAATATGTGCTATATGTATATCTCGAAAATTGAAGTATTCGCCCCTTTTGAGATTTTGCAAAATGTTTCAAATATGTAAGGACAACTTTGCTAATTTAAGCAATAATACGCATACTATTGGTTGATATATTTTCATTGTGGTTATAGGATCTCGAAAATTATAGCAGATAAGAAAACAATTAACCAGAGGAAGAGGTGTAGCGTCACGACATGTATTTAAAGTTAACATAAAGTATGATCAAAAATTATTTTCATCTAGTATAGCTATGGAATAGTTCCTAATTTATGAGTGCAACTAATACATTTATACCTAAATATCAAACTTTACTTTTGATTTTTAAGTGAGTCATAGCTTCATTCATAAATTAGAAACTATTCCATTCCATTAAAAGTCCTCTACGAAGCTTAGTACTCCAAAAATAATCGTATTTCTTAATTTTCCTTAAAAGTAAAAAGTGGAATCAGACGAGGCGACTCATGAAGTCCGATAATGTTCAATATTCGAAATTTAAATTTCTTTTACAGCTGTTTGTGCAATTTATGAATTTGTAAGGTAGATAAGCAATTACTGGATCTATAATGTTTACCCTGATGGGTTTACATATTCACCAGAAACTTCTTCCACATTACAATCCGAGAGATAATATCAGCTAGGTTAAATGTTTAACTGCGTGAAAACAATTACGTTTTTGTCAAGACACATTAAAATTTATTATTAAAAATTGATAAAAAGACGTTATGTTTCGCTTAATCACAAAGTTAGCTTCTTCAGACAAATATTTTTTTCATAAATTAGGACACTTTATACAGGGTGATTTTAAAATGTTTCGCCAAACTTTGAGGTATTATTCTACACGCCAAAGCAAGTAAAAAAGTCCATATAAACATGTGTCCGAAAATCGCACGTTTTCGAGTTATGAGCAATTTTTGAATTTGAGAAATAAATCGTAAACTATTAAAAAATATTAAGGTGGCTGGAATACTTGCTGTCAAAATCAAATAGTTAGGCGTCGTATCAAAATGTACACAACTACAGAATTAGCTGACATGCATTTTATGTATGGTTGGGCCCATGGAAATACCAGAGGCACGTTGTTTGCATGAAGAGCGGTTTCCCAACCAAAGAATTCCAGAAAGGAGTATGTTAAGCAGCACTTATCACAAATTTTTGGCAAGTGGATAGGCCGAAGTGGGCACTAATAACATTTGACGGTCTGTTGTCTACATAGTAATTCTACATAAAGGTCGTCTCTTCGTTTCAGAATTACAAATAATGCTTTCTGAATATCAATTAACGCTTCCTGAATTACAATTTACTAATCTGAATTACAAGTTACATTTTCTGAAACACTTCTTACACTTTCTGAATTACAAATGAAAACGCTGTAGTGTTTTATAATTTATTAATCACTTTCACTATCAATCACCCATCTTCTTCTGCGTAGAGCCACGTTTTGGGTTGTGGATAAAATGTTGTGTATACCTGTGTCTTATTGACATCTTAGTTATTTAAAAAAATTAAACACACGACCCTCGGTCTCGTGTCTAAATTTTTCTTGTGTGTTTTATATACACAGTAAAATAAGCCACACACAAAATAAGTAACTATTAATGTGCAATTAAAAGTAAATTGTTTCAAGCCGTGCTGTCATATATAAATCCATCGATCTTTTTAATGTCGCCAATTACCCATTCTGGCGTAATCAACCTTTGTAAACTGCATGCAGTTGATGGAGAAAACGAGAACTGCATAAAGTACTCCCACTGTTAGATCTGAAGAAAGCAAAATAAATAGAACTACCAATTTTTCATCCAGAAAGGTATACTTCCATTCCGCAAGCATTTATGGACGATGCGAGGATGTGTATTGAAAATATTTTATTTACTGCAGTAATATTTAGCTTGGTTATTTTATCTTTCAATAATAATTAATCATATTTTATAACTACTGCAGTTCCGAATACAGTTACCGATCATTGCGCACATACATTCAATAATTAGATAAATATTCAATAATTCTCCATAGTGGAGCTGCGGTTTTGAAAGGCTATAAATATGAGACCGCAAAAGTGCACTACATTTACGTGAGTTATTTATAACCGTTATATATTTACGAATGTCACGTCCAGCTTTCAATTTTCGGCAACTTGTTGGGCGTCAGTTGCCGATGCCGTTTTATGATTGATGCGTTATGGTGGCCAACCGCCCATCGGTCCCCATCTGCCGAAGTCACATGTCAGTTCCACATGAAATCACATATTAATTAATTGATAGTTAATTATACTCTTGCAAAGGCTGAGCGGAAACCAGTAGTTTTGCTTAAATGTTCTATGTTATTTATAGTGTTGACGGATTACTCGTCAAATGAGAAGGATTTGAGGTAGAATAATTACCATGCGACATAATTATGAATATCGTCTTTAAATCAAATTAATCATGTGTTCCAATTAAATTAACTGGTATATTCAACCAGTCGCGCAAAAATACTACACGTACATATATTTAGGGTGTTCCAATTAACTAGCATTAGAAATCTTTCCATAATCTAGGTAAATTTTGACAGCCAAGCGCTGATCCGATTCTAGAAAAAAATTTTGTAAAAGGCATTTTGAGGCATATTCATCTTGCTGTTTAGTTATTTTCAAAAATATACAAAACTGAAAATGTATGCGGTTACAACTGAACAATATCCATTTATGGGTGGATTAAACGCCTATACGTGCAAAAATATTTTAAACACTATTCTTTTTTATTTAAATGGAAACGTAACATTTAGCATCGTTCAGAATACATATGAGAATATACCCCCCCCCCCCCCATCATGGGAACTAAGTACCTAGTTGGTGAAATGAATAACATATCCAAATAAATTGATTGGGTCTTTCGGATGTTTTGACCAACCAAAGATTGAATTAGAGTATGCCTTCACAAAAAAACGTAAAAATTAAATTAAAATTCTTCAATTTTATTTCGGCGCTACCTATTTCCTTTCGGCCTCGACCATTTTTGCAATTTTCTTTTTTTGCAACAGCTCAATCAATCGCGACTAACCCAAAACTATATTAAGGGTCTCATGAAACTGTAGAACTTTTGTGGAGACAGCAACTACTTTGGCGTTAACGGAACCCCAGAAAATTAAGTTTAGTGAATGTGTCAAAACAACAACTGGTTTGGAATATTAATGAAAAAACTGGAAAGTTTTTGGGCTAGATGGATTTTTTCTTTTTACTTATTAAGCGGTCACATAACAACCCTCTTAGGGCCGGTTGCAGAAAGCAATGTTAAGTCTGGTGTTAGCTAACGTCGCGTCAAAGTGAACAAAATCGCATCAAATTTTGTTTACTAATGCATTAGTTACCATAAGCATTTGAGATTTGATTCGTTTTTGTTCACTTTGACGCGATGTTAGCTAACACCAGACTTAACATTGCTTTCTGCAACCGGCCCTAAGAGTAGTGTAACGGACCTCGTCGTGGACTACTGACGTCGTGAGTTCGAATCTCGATTGGGGCAAAATGTTTTTTAAAGTTACCGAAAGATGCGGATGCAAATTTCTATCCCTTCTCACCTTTAAATCTGAAATTTCGCATTATCAACACTCTTCCCCATTCGCACTCTCCGCTAACGGTATTGATATATCCCCGACTTGATTTTAAACCAATTTTTTTATCTAACCTCCGCAATAATTAGTTTACGTCTCGTTTGAAGTTTCTCTTTAGCAGATGATAACGACCATATCACACTGAAAGCACAGGTTCAACAGATTACGAAGACAAATTGTGTCTTAAAGAGCTGGCGCCCCAAAAAGGGCATGACATCTATCATAACACTATCATAACACTGTGACGAAGTATCGCTAAGAGCTTACACTATTTTTTTGTAATAAAATTATATTCAAAATATTATAACTCCTTAACTAAGATGAATAGGTCCTATGCTCATACAATATTTTCATTCTATAATAATCACATCAGCTGTAGCCTGTTAAAGTTTATCATTGAACTAGTAGTGTACTACATATAGTTGACCCTATTACTATAAATAGTAAATAATAAGAAATTTAAAAAAAATAATTGAAATTATTTCTTTGATTATTTATGGATATATTATTATTTTGCAAGTAAATGTACTGCCAATGAACTTTGGTAAATATTGAAATAGTAACTAATAGTTATAGAAAAATAATTGTATTTCTATCAGTAACGCGTCTTTAAGACTCTGGCTTGATTTCAGTCTGTCATATTGGCATGGATGACAACACAATTTCAATAGCTTCAATAGCATTCATGAACAATATCTCTATTAAAATCTGGAAACCGTTTTAGAATAGATTCTTCAGAAGTTCACCTCACATCTTCCATAAGAATGTTCTTAATTACAGGAAACATTTTCTGCACTAATAACTACTGCCAGAATTTCTTTATTAATTAAAAATATGTGATCATTTGACAAAATTTATATTCAGCAGGAATTTTCCTTAGTTGGTGTTGGTTTTCTTACAAATGGCATCCCAAATATTCATTTTCTTTTTCTCTTCAAAACCCAAGCCAACTTAAATGACTCGCATTCGACGTTGAATTAATGTATTGTAGAAAGGGCAGCAATTACTATTCTAGAATGTGGTGGCTGTTTTGTTTGTTTTAAGTTATTTGAAGGTACAGAAATCTGATCCAATATTTCTGATGAGATAAATTGAAATTGAAATCATCAGAAAGCCCTCAATTAGTTTTTTTTTGTACGACGTCTTGAACTAATACTCAATGGACTAAAGTGTAAACTTGTAAGGAAATTCCGTGAATGTGATATTCTCCATAAGCGATTTCAGTCGATTCATTACAAATTCAATTTTGTTCTAGTTTCACCCAATACTGATCTAATAGGTATAACTTCATCAATTGGCATTTCAGAATTCATCACATTGATTACATTAAAAAACTGTCCGATCGTAAAACGTTGTAAGAACATGATTTTTTGCTAGTTCGAAACTCTGTTCAGCTGAACGGCTGGTCTAATCTAAATTGAAAAAAAAGTGTGAGACAAAGGATATAGACAGAATAGTATTATTTTCATTCTTTCAGCATTTCATTTCCTAGTTAATTTTAACATTTGAGGAGGATCGGCGAAGACATACACTTTACGAAGCTCATCATTAGGGTTGATAAAGTTTTACATACAGATTGGTGATGGATAATGGGAACATGCAAAATCAAATGAGCTAGAATATAGTTCATGAGTTTTTGTATGCGTTCGACAGAAATAGACTAATATGCGATTAACATCTACTCTCCGCAGAATCAAGGTGTTTTGAGAGAAAACACTGAATTCTAGGATACTAGATTTTAGGTCATTCATGTCTATTTCTGTCTAATACATAACGGGTGTTCATAAACAGTCGTCATCCCAGTAGGTTTTGACTTCAGAAACGAATGTCTATTAAAATTGAGACAAAATGCGCTATGACAGTACTCAATGACGTTTCATTGTGTTGCACGAATTAATCAAAGACACAACATTTTGTTTTTCAAAGCAACTGGGATGACGACTGTTTATGAACACCCGTTATAAAGCGCATAAATTGTATTCTAGCTCATTTGACTGCCTGTGTTCACACTATCCACCACCAATCTGTATATCCAATGATTTAAAAAGTGATTGGTTTTGAACGTCGTAGTCAGAAGTGATACAAAGTAGATACTTTGAGTCGAGTGTCTTTTACTCGACGAATAAATTCCAAGTGGTAAGGTTTTTATCCTTGAGTAATCATATTTATAATATTTTGATTGTTACCAGTTATTACAACTTCAAATCAGATAGAGGTTTTCGAGAACAGCTAGGCTTGTCAAACTTAGCAAACTACCAAAATTTTAGATGAAACCTCGTATGAATTTTAATTGAATTCTCAAGTAACTATATTAAAATTTAATTTGAATCTAGTGAAAATCGATGTTAATAATAAATTGTTTTGTGCAATTAACAATCTTTACAGCTATAACTGAAAGACAGATAATTTTCTTGAAACTGTTTCAGATCATATTCTCAGTCAGTTGTGTGAGCATCTCCAGAAGGTAATCTAAAAGACCTTGGCCGTATTTTACCCCACGAAAATCGTCCTTAACTAAACACGAAAGCTAATGCGAGATAAAGGTAAAGTTGAGTGCTTAAGGAAATATGCGAAGGAAGTGTATATAGCTCGACACTCCGACACTCCAGTGCTTAACTCAGAACCTTCTGAATCCACTAATCCACGGAGCTGCGTGTTCGGCACCTGTAAGCTTTGCAATTTTAATGCTCACTGATGCAAAGCCAGTGGGGTTAAATATCATCGCAGCTTCGACACCATTTAAATTAATATTCATCGGGTAATACGAGGTGATAAAAGTACGGCTGAAAAAAGCTGAAAATGGAAGAATAATTAAACGCAATTAAAATATTTCTACCACCTTCAATATACAATTTTCAATACAGAAATTGTTCTAAATATCTGGTGCATTTTGGAAAGTAAACAAGAACACATAGGTTGTATTGAATATGTTCGTATCTGTCTGCAGAATTGTATGCAGAGTTTATACTACAAATAGTTAATTCCGAAAATAAATTAATGTACGAGGCTCAGCAAAGAAACAATCTATCAATCAAAAACCACGATACTTCTGATAAACGATAGCAACAGTTTTATTTGTTTTATGTTTATATTTTTTAAATATATAGAAACCCAGCGTTCCCATGAAAAATTTTTGAAAAAAGATGGTTATTACAGTTAAAATGTATTAATATTTCAATCTAAATTAATTAAAACCAGTTAAAGATAAAATTCTGTAAAAAAATTGCATCATATTAATTTGCCAAGAAATATGATATTCTCCATACCTAAGTAGCGAGTAAACCTTAAAAATTTAATACTAGCAGGTAAAGGTTACTCTTTAAAACATAAAGCATGATATGTCAGAAAAGATTGTTACCACATTTTCCAATGATGGCTGGTACTGAAATGGATATAAAATTACCGTTTAAAAATCTGTTCATAAATCACACAACTTCAGTGCTATAGCAATTTCATTATGTTATAACATTTGCTTCATTGTGGAAATTTATAATAATCATACGTTCTCACTTCTCGCCGATTTGAAATCTAAGAATTATTACCTTGAGTTGTTTGACCTACAGTTGTCTCTTTTTATCCATTCTATCAAGATCTCTTCATTTGTAATTTAGTCTATTCCCGAACATCCTTTGAAAGCTTTTAGAAATTTCATTTTTACAGTTTTTGTTCTTTTTGAGTGCCTGTTACACTACACACGATTCAGTGTTCGCGTCCATACTACAAATCATAAAAACTTTTATAATATTCTGTATATCACTTTTACATAACATTCGAATAATCCATTTATTTAATTTGTAAAAATGTGAAACCCAACCAAGACAAGCATACAAAAGAAGCGAAACACTACCCGGACCTTGTCAATTGTTTGTCTGAAGAGTTCTGTCGATGTGCAACCGAACCACACTCTTAAGTTGCGAAGCCAAGAGGTTCTTCTTCTGCCGACTGTTTTTTTGCCTTTGATCTTGCCTTGAATTATCAGTTTAAGGACGTTGTACCTATCTCCTCTAAGAAGGTGTCCTAGATATTCTAATTTTCGGGTTTATGACAATACCACCGGTTTCTTCTGCCAGCGCTTCTTCAAAGATGCCCTCACTATAAGAGAGTCGACAATACACATCCTTGTCTAACACAGCGACATATCTTAACCTCCTCGCTTAGATCTTCCCCGACTTTGACTCGTGCTGTTTCGTGCCAATAGAGGTTAGATATTATTCTTATGTCTTTACTATCGATGTTTTTCCTCTTTAGTATCTCTGGGAGTTTTGAATGTTGAACTCTGTCGAATGCTTTTTGAAAGTTGATATAGCATATGTACATATCGTAATTCATATCTAGGCATCTTTGTCTCAGTACGTTTAGATCGAAGAGGGCTTCTCTTATTCACACACCTTTTCTAAAACCCATTTGTGTGTCACTGATGTATTTTTCTAATTCCTTATAGATGCGATTATGTATTATCTTTAAAAAGATCTTTAAGGTGTGACTCATCAGGGCAAGGATCCTGTGGTCTGAGCATTCTCTGGCTTTGTTTTTCTTTGGTAATGTTACAAATGTTGAGGCAAGCCAATCTCTAGGAATTCTACTTGTCTCATAAATATTGTTAAACAGTTTTAATAAAACATCTATGGAGTCTTCTCCGATAAGCTTTAATAGGTCAGCAGGCACTTCGTCAGGTCCTGCTGCTTTTCCGGATTTACAGTTTCTAATTGTATGTACGATTTTTTCTCTTAGTATTTCTGCGCCAGTACATTCTGCGTCTGGGTTCGGCAGTTCATTCCGAATATCGTTAAAAAATTCCTGCATATATTCACTCCACCTTGAAAACTTGTCTTTTGGCTTTACAATCAAGTCGCCGTTCTTGCTTATCAATACATCGGGTTGCCGTCTCTTGGTGCTCTCAGTCATTACTTTGATCTTTCTATGCATATTTAAAAAATCGTATTTGTTCTCATAGGCTTCGATCTCACGACATTCGTCCATTAACCATGTTTCTATAGCCTGTCTAATTTTACTTCTGATGTCATTGTTTATGGTCTTATAGGTCTGCACATCTTTGTTCTTATATTGGCTTCGTATCGTCATCAGATCTAGTATCTCTTATATCATCCATTCTTTGTTCTTTCCTTTCATAGATTTTAAATCTACATCTCCTGCGTCCTTCAGTACTTGTTTTATGTTTTGCCATTGCTTATCTACTGTGATATTATCTTTATGTCTTAGTCTCAATTCGTTCAATTTGTCGTTTATGTTCTTCTTAACCTTTTCATATACTACATTGTCCTTCAGTCTTCTGGGATCCATACTTTCTTTACATGTTTACGGACAACTCTTTTTATTTTTATATGTATAGCAGCTACCAGTGGATTGTGATCGAATGTTATATCAGCTCCTGGATAAGTTTTTACTGACTTAATAGCGTGTCTGAATCTTTTACGAATCATAATGTAGTCAATCTGGTTTCTAATTATACCTGATGGCGCAGTCCATGTATAAAGCCGACGTGGGGGAAGCTGATAGAAGGTATGGGTTATTATCACGTCTTCTTTTTGACAAAAGTCGATTAGTCTGTCTCCTCGGTCATTGCGAACCCCTAGTCCGAACTTCCCGACCGTTCCAGTCACCTCCCCTTGGCCAACCTTCGCATTTAAGTCCCCCATTATGACGAGGACTTCGTGTTTTTTGATAGGTTTGATGACCTCATCTAGATCTTGGTAAAACGCCTCTATTTCATCTTCATCCTTGTCTGCTGTAGGTGCATATATTGTTTACTGAAACATTATTTGACATCATTTTTAGCAAAACAATTCGATCTGAATATGGAACAAAACTGGATACTGTATGTTGCGCTCTCTTGTCGACAATTATTGCCACTTCATATCGATGAAACGCATCATCATTTTCTGCGTAGTACATTGTGCCGTTCTTGGTGATATGCGAAACGTCGAAGATATCAGACTAAGAAGGTTAATACCAGCTCAGTACAAAGGTGGCTCAGACCTTCTGTGGCGCAGTTCTGTCCAAAATATGGCAGGCCAGCGGTTAAATACATACAGTGTGCGACGACAACAAAGGAACTCTACTTAGTACAGGTGCAATAGGAATCCAAATGTCCTCATAGAAATGCCCTCAGGACTAGCAGGTCACGTAATAAAAATTAGGCCCATAGCTTAAATTAAACCAAATATAGATTCGCATGAGTATATTAAAAACTTTACCAGGCACGCTAATTATGTCGCGTTTGGTATAAAAATACTCGGATTTTGGTCAGCTACCACATTCATATAAAATAGTTCTGGCTGGCCATTGAAAAAAACTTAGAGTTAGATTTAATAAAAAAAAAGAAGCCAATCGACCTCCAGCCTTCGCATGGCGGCGGGCAATGCGATGCGGCCGCTGCAGACAATGTGTTCGGAGAGTTCAGTGGCGGCACTAGAATATTTTTCTTGGGGGGGCCTAGAGGGGCCAAGTTAAGGTTTGGGGGGGAAGGGGGCAGATCAAAAAATGTAGTATCAATTGAATAACTATTTTATTAAGAAATAAAACCGTTCGTAAATTTACAAATTATTACAGGGTAATATTTTATTTACATTATCATGTATGTATAATAACATATTAGGTATAACAACTAACCACTATTGAAGAACTATTCGCCTATTTGCATGACTCGAGGAAAATGCATCCACTACTTTATCTAAATCTATGTTTTTTGCAATTTCTTTTTCAATAGATAAAGTGGAAATGTTGCAGAGCCTCTCACTAGTCATTCTACTTCTGAGATAGGTTTTGATTCTTTTCAAACTAGAAAAAGACCTATCGCAAGAAGCAGTTGAAACAGGTAAAGTCACTGCTATTTTTAGTAAGTTATACAATGTTTCAAATACATCACGGTATTGATGCACTAAATTAAGAAGCTTAAGCATTGAATCATTTTTTTCGTTTTTGTCTTCAGATTTTTTACATAATTTCCTTATTAGTAAAATTTCCGCATTTAAGGAGCTGGCGTCCAAAGAATACCACTGTGCAAATTTCGACAACTCATCTGAATTTAAAAACTTGTGGCTGGCAGGATTTAGGGAATGAATAGAACTTAAAATAACATTATTATTTGAAAATCTTTTTTTTAATTCATTGATGATAATATCTAGTACAGGGTAAAAAAGTGAATTTTTGATTCATTATCTGTAAATTTGATTTTACGTTCCAAATTTAGAATTTCAGTAATGTATTTTCGCAGGTTCTGTGGCAGTTTACTTCGTCGCTTGTTTATCATATTTTTGATATATCCGCTTTGAATACCAGTTTTCTGGCACATTGTTTGTACAGACGACCAAATACTTTGCCACATGGAATCCTCATCCCGCCAGTTTTCCAAAACACTTATTGTTGCATCAACTAAATCTACGGCATTAGCATAATCTAAATTTGGGTTCTGTAAATGGTCAGACAAAGAACTTGTTTGTTTTAATAATACTTTAAAAATAAAAAGAAACAACAAATTGTTCATTTAATTGATTTAAAAGTCCAGTAGCATCTACTTGACGAGTACCCTTATCTTTAAAATTACCTTCACCGTCGGCTATACATGCAGTAACACTATAATTGATTCAAATGTCTTGATCACTCACATGAAAGAAATTGTGCAGTCCAACGGGTGTCACTCAGTCGTTTTAGTTCCATTGGTTTTTGTTTGGGATATATTTATTTCTGCAGGTTAATAAATTTTGGGTGCACTGTAGAACAACTAACAAAAACATACAGTTTTTCTAAAACGGAGAAAAAGGAAAAAGCTTTAGAAAATCCTTTGCAGCGGTCCACAACAGCCAAATTTAATACGTGGTTGAAGCAATGAATATATACTGCAGAAGGAACTTGTTGCGTCTGAGGATGACAACTGTCGAAACTAGTCACGCACACATTCTGTAACTTCGTTTATCACCTAATTAAATTTGTGGGGAAGACTACAAGTTCTTCAATTTATTACTGCAGAAGGAACTCCTTTTTGTATTCGAGCCTGTACACCAGATAAACGCCCGCTCATTACAGCTGCGCCATCATATGACTGAGCAACACAATTATTTAAATCAATTTTAGCACAAGCTAACGCTCTTTTGATACTACTTGCATAATTTTCGGCATCTAATAAACCACTGGCAGCATTAAAACCCAAAAACCGCTCGTGGATACTTCCATCTAAATAGTAACACACCACTAACGAAATTTGTTCTTCTTTACTTAAGTCTTTAGTCTCGTCGCTAAGAATAGCAAAATATTTTGCTTGTTTTATGTCCTCAGAGATCTTATTCTTGACTAAAGCAGACATTATGTCAAGAAGAAGATTTTGAGTGTCGTGATGCAAGTATTTTGCATTTTTAGGTCCCTCCTCCAATCGCATTTGTATGATAGGGTCGTGTTTAGCCATAATTAGCATAAGTTCCCTAAAATTTCCTTGATTTAAGCTCACATTACTTTCATTGTGACCTCTTTGTGCCATGTCTTGGGTAGCAGTAACAAGCAGAAACTCAGCAAGGGTTTTAATGTAATGGCGGTTTTCCATAATTTGTTTTTGGTAAACTTGATTTACTTTTGCAGCTACAGAGCTGGACTCATTTTGCAATTTTCTGAACTCCATACATTGAATATGGCATGTTTTGTGCTGTTTTGAATTTTCATGTTTTGTGAAACCTTTCTTCTTCTCTAGCGCTTTTTTCGGAAAAACCAGCATGAGTAAAAGTAGTATTAAAATCTTTATTCTCCTTGAAAAAGTGCCTAGAAACAGTAAACTGTATTTTGAATGACACTGTATTCGAGCCATGAAAAAGTATTAAACCAGTGTGCTCGAAAAGATCGTTGTCTACCACCTATTATGCTTTCCGGGTATCTATCTTTAAAAATTTGTGTTGGTCTGTCATTTACACACCGTGAAATGTCACACTAGGGCCGGAAACAGTAAAAGATGAGCTGCAACCTTTTATTTCTTTTGATAATCCTGTTGGTACTTCAACTTCCACTAAAATGTTGCCATCGTTGCGGTCACTGTCATGACCTCCATCAGACATATTGTTATCGCTTGCGTTATTGTCATTATCATCATCGTTACAAACACTTTCTTCAGTATCATCAAAGAACTCTATCATCTCCACATCACTATTATTTTCGTCGTTTTCAACAACGTTGGTCTCTTTGATTACTTTTGCTGCAGTGGGAGTGGAATCAAAGTAATCCTTTAGTGTCTTAGCAGGCTTCATTTTTTAACAGACCGCAAAACACAATTAAAATGCACACTACCACACTTCAACGAAACCACCAAGCAAATATGGTCAGAAGCATACATCAGAAGCCAAATGTTTATATTTTAATATTTAGCTAAATTGCGTTCTCTCTTGTATTCATATTGATTGTGAAAGGACCTGTAAACATAACAGGATTATTACTGTATCAAATTGTGCCGACCAACCATAAGGATGTTTGTTAACCCAAACAAGAGCGTAAATTGATATTCTGCAACTAAGCAGCTTTCCTTATCATGCGCTTAAAATACCCATTAATAATCAAACCACAAAATAAAGTGGATTTTTGTATATGTATTTTACTGCGGCAAATAAACATTCCCCATTAAAAGTTCTTCGAAATGAGTATTTAGTTTAAGTTGATTAATTCTATTATAGCAACATATTCAAAATATCTCTTTGAATGTGTTTAGACATAAGATATTAATCAAATGGTGTCTTCGAGGGGGCACTCAGGGGGGCACAGCTAAATCTTGGGGGGGCCTGGGCCTCCCCAGGCCCCCCCGTAGTGCCGCCACTGGGAGAGTTCAAATTACCCCGACAACGAAAGCAATATTGGAGAATGAAAGAAGGACCAGGAAAGGTGGAGAAGCCTTTCTTACATTGTCCACCTTTCCTTTCTCTCGCCCATCCTGAAATTCTCGTTCTTGGTTGAAGAGAAGCGCGTTCCCAGTTGGGGGAGTTGAAATTACCTTGAACCTTTAGCTTTTAAGCAATATTCAGTCTATATCTGCCTGCTAAACCTTCCCTATTCAACCAGAACCTCGACAGGCAATCTTTGCTACTGAACCTTCCTGTTACCTAGCTAGACGTCTGGAGCATTGATATCCGAATCTTTATAGTTCGTCTAGAAGTATTGCCGCGTTCACTATGGCTGAATTTTTACCATTCGCCCAAAGTATTGTAGCATTTTCTGCGGTCGAACCTCCTTGTTCGCCCCAGAGCTATTTTTTTACCATAAGACCGAGCCACACTTCGCCTTCGCAATAGTCCTGTCCAGGTCGAACATCTCGTTCGCCCGGCAATACACACGTGCAACACCCACGTCGCGGTCGAACCTCCTTGCTGACCCAAAGCTCCACAGCCCCTCGTTTTCTTTCTTTGTAGACACCTTGGTCCAGCACCTCTTCGGACCCACGCAATCAGCTTTCCAGATGAATCAGAAAAACCTTTTAGGGTTATTTGTAATTAGTGTACGTAGTAGTCCATAAGTTCATACATGTATGTACCGCTCCCTTAGACGAAAGGTCGACACGGCCTGGGCTAGTTCATGAACTCTCGGTAGAATATGGCGTGGTGTAAGGACTAGGAAAAAAATATTCAGGCTTTAAAATTGAACAGCAGAATTATGAAAATGTGGGCACCTTGTCGTTACTCACAACATAAAAACAAATGTAGCTAATAAATAACACGCCACCTAACTTTAGTGTTTCGCTACATGCCTATATAAATTGTACAGGGGAAAGGGTTGCGGAAAGAACACAAAAATATTATGAGCAATATGGGCATTTAATCAAACCCAAATACTTGCAGTAACATATGAATTATATACATAAGCCATGAAGGCTAAACTGACAGCAACCTAAGCTTTGTAGGAAAATTGCCTAACAAATAAATAAACCATAAATAGGAATCAAATTCCTAGTATTTTAGTCACAAAATATGTTAAATAATATCTCGGGGTTGCAACTCAGGTTCTCCACCTGTGAGTATCGCACTTGACACGTGGGCACAACGTCCAAAGGACGCGGCAGAGGTGAGTTTTGGGCACATACGTATTTCAGCAATTTGGAAACGATTAATCACTCACGTTTTTAGCGTTATAAATTGGTTGATTAAAAGAAGTAATTAAACACGTTTCAGTTTGAATTTTTAAGGCCTTAGCAAGAACTGATATATTGCTGTAGCTAAGGAAGGCTCTGTAAGCTTTTTTTCTAATTGGCAAACTGACTAAAATGAAACGTAATCTTTATTTATCAAATTATTAGTAAAATGGTTATATGCCCTCTATTTTGTAATTTTTTATTTAACTGCAAACTCAGTGTGCTGGTTCATCAGTAAAACATGAAGCTCTCTACAGGTTAGGTCCCGAATTTCGATATCTTTAACATATAATCTGAGGTTGACTAACTCGAAATTCGAAGTAGTTCGAGTGCGCGGTTTTTAGTGGTTAGGTCAAATAAATCCCGAACTGATAACACAAATTAGTCGGTCGTGCAAGACGGCATAACTGAATGTTTAAACTCGTGTAATTATGAACAACGCATCAGGTAAGTCGTTTGAATTTTTCCCGCTTGGCAATTAAACTAGCTTTTGTTCTATGATGACGTCAAGACCGTCCCTTGATTGTTAGAAGCGACGCTACTTCTGGCATTTGTTTTGGACGCTTCGGTTTTTCGCTGGATCTGCAGAATTTACTCAAGCCACACTAATTTTGAGAAAACCAAAGCAAATGGACGGTGGGAAACACGCTGGCCGTCTTCAGAAAGGTTTATTTTTGCTCTATGCTGCGAACCCCGGCGCTAACACATGAATTACAGGCACTTTCCTACCTGGAAACTTTGGGTCGTTTTGCGACGTAGACGATCGTAGGTGCTGCTAGTCGGATCTTTCGCTGGAGGCGGTCCCCTCGCTGCTGCTGTTGATGGTGGCCCTCTTACAGACTCTGCCGACGCCTTGGTGTACACTCCTCTGGCTCAGGATATTTAATTTCTCCGGGAACGAAGCTCGAACGTGCCAGTTGGCTGCTGCCGATGTTCTCGGAATGGGATCGGAGAATTTTATAATTTATTTGTGGTGTAAAGCCTCACAAACACTTCCACAGGAACACAAACACATGGGCAATAAAATACTATAATTTATAACTGTTAATATGCTCGTTTATTATTCAAAATTCGTTATTTTTGTGGAGCAACAAATCTCACAAACGTCAAGTAATTTATTTCAATTGTTGTCCCCGTTATTAAACAAAATCTAATCTAGGTTGCTAAGTAACAAAGCTAACGGAAATAAGTTTTGATAAATTTTAGTACATAATAGAAATAAGTTTGATTGCATAATTTTAAATTTTCAAATTTCTTACAAACTAAAATATTGTCTTTTTCTTTAATTATTATTGTCTTTCTGCGATGGCGCACACTATATTCACTTTGTTTTTAATAAATGCACTGGTTATCGAGTTCCGCACTTTCATGTCGTTCGCTACACTCTTTTGCCAATATTTAATAATTGCTCTTTTGTCAATTCTTTCTCTTCTATTTCAAATCGGTTTACCTTTCTGCCGAGTACACATTTTTTCACCATTTTATTCTTTGACTTAATAATCTTACGCTTTGTTCAAATTGTACCCAACAACAAACTATTTGTGTTCAATAAATTTTCTGTGGTTTGGCTTTGCATGTATACAAACCTTTCATATTAAATTATCATAATTCACAAGCCAATTTGAAACCCTCTGAACATGTTTTACCTTAGCGCCTTTCTTTACTAATTATTAGCTCTCGCATTTTATTACTAATGCATTTACTGTATTAATATTAGTTCAACATTGCAGTTACTTAAAATGTCTCAACTCCGTGCTTATTTTATCTGTCAACCATTCTGCACTGCATTCAGAGCCGAGTCGTAAGGCTTAATACTACTTCAATATTTGTGGCAACTGCCTTTGTCGATAAAAACGATGAGAAATGCATGTACTTACATTTTGATTCAGTGTTATGCCCAGGGATCGTGAGGGGGAAAGATCCTGGTATGTTGCATCTTGACAAAAGGACTTCTAAGCAGGATTTGACTGCATTACTTCGTAGAATCCCCAGGACGCCACGAGCAATGAGAGCAGCTAACTGCGGCAAAAGCGGCGTAGGACAATCTGGAATTTCCAGCCAGCTTCCACGCCAAAGCAAAAAATGGGAGGCCCAGTTCTTCTTTGAGTAACTGCAGAATAACCTTAAGAAAGCCGCATGGGAACCGGAGTAAATATCGAAATTAGTATGCAAAATTTAGCCAGAAGAGGCATTCTTACCAAAGCTGTTTACGGCCGTTCGTGAACCAAACAACGCCGCTAGCGGTTTTCGTATGTTTAAACAAGAGCGGTTTTGGCCTGCTCCTTAAATTCCAGATCCCGAAAAAGGCGCTTCGTAAAAACTCGATAATCGAGAAACTCGACTGTTTGTTAGCGAGCCTAATTAGGAAAAGCCCAGGGAGGCTGCTTCGAGCAGAAAAGCTTTGCAGGTGCCGTATCTGTAACGTCAGGCGCTTTATGCGATAAACCTGAATTCCTTTGTTACATTATTTAATTAAATATAAGATGGTCCGAAAGAAAATGCAAATTGCTAGAACGCGTTATTGAAACGAGGCGTTACATGTATAAAAGAAATAAAATCACACTTAATCACCGCTCCAGTGTTATAATTACCACACCAACCCCGAGAAGCTGAGCTGAAGGACATCTTGGCTATTTATGAAGCCAAAGCCGGAGTGTATATTAAGATATGGGCTAGACATAATTCACTACTCAATATTTGTATTAAATGTTTTATGCATTTCTAAATTAGAAACTTTGAAACAAGTTGTAATTTATAACAGTGTTACTGTAAACTAACAAGGGAGAATAGTCACTACTAATTAATACATTATCAAGCAATAATCAAGTAAATCCTGAAAAAAATTACAATACAAAACGCTGGTGGTAGTCAATTATTGCTACTATTTGTTAATTGGCGTGCATATGATTATTGTGTGCTAGAATTATTGCTGAAAAATAATATATGGATAAAATCTAAGAGGGCAAAGATCGACACTCCATAATATACCATAAGGGTAATGTGCATATCTAAACAAATCCATTTCTAATACTTGGTGTCCATATAAAGAAACCAATCATATAACAAGAAGGTTAAGATCTGCTTAATAAAGGAAACCTATTTCTAACTAAGATCATTTTCGGTTAACTGCATGAGGCAATCGCAAATCGACATTACGGTACATTTTAAATCGATATTTAAACCACTAGCCAACCAATTAACATTTAGACTGTCCTGAACAGACAGTATAAAGATAGAATGCATTCAACAAGACCAGCTGTCGACCCTCCATTACATACATTCTACCGTACACCCCGTTTTCAATTTGCAAGGAAATATGAGAATTAGTAATTAAGTCACCGCAAACGTGTCCTTTTTAGCACTGACTCAGTATTTACTTTGGGGAGCAACGATCGTTTATGCACAAATATAGGGTGTCCCAAAAAGAATGGGACTTGGTTATCTGTAATATTTTTTGAAATGTTAGGTTATTATCTGAAAGAGAATTAAAAAGCACAAAAATAACGTACTTTTAGTTCTTAAGCCTAAAAGCAACCGTTTATTTTAAAATGATCATCAGAGGTTTTTCAAGTAGCCATGATCACAAAAACAATGCTCATCTAGTAAACAACAATGATAAATCAATTAATGACACTAGTGACATAAGAATTTGCTCTTTTATGTTTACGAAAATTCCGCTACATAACAAATTCTCCAATGCTGAAATGTTCGTTATGTCCAAGCATTTTCGTAAGCACAAAAGACAAAAACTGATGTCACCAACGTCATTAATTGATTTCTTGTTGTTGTTTACTAGATTACAATCATTACCCATCGTTTTTGTGATCATGGCTACTTGGCGGTTACAAATAGCAACGGAAACATTTACAAAATAGAAACTCTCAGCAAATCGATGTAAATGTTAACCTAATATAACCAAACCCGGTGCAAGAACATAAGTGGTGCTTTGAAATGTAGAGAAATATATCCGTAGCGTTCTCGCCTTACCTTTGATACATAATACAACTATATACCCATGTCAGATTAGTACATATAAGCACTCAACACGTAACACTAACAGTACGAAATCAAACTTATTGTGTATTTGGACCGATATATTTAAACCAGTAACTATAATTATACATAATCAAAGGATTCAAAAGTTGCTAACGGAAAGACCAATATCTATCGGGATCGCTTTTACATATTTTTTAGTAATTTAGACATGACAATGTAATTATCACAGTTTAATTATTTTTAAAAGAATTATTATAATTTTTAACGTTTTATTAAGGAAGTGCGACCCCTTGAAGTTGATAAGAGATCATGTTGTTGTCTATAAGAAGGAACTAGTTGTGAAAAAATACGAAATATTGAAAAAATAAAATGGATTAGTTTGAAGGTGAGCGGATGGCCCAGCTAGCATAATGCTCGCCTCTCCGGCGGCCGGCCCGGGTTCGAATCCCGGCGGATACTACAGACGGATTTTAAAATCGTACGCTTCTCGGCTACCACGCTAACATGTGGTAGTCGTTAACCCCTAATAAGGGAACTCTTCCTAAATTGCCAGGGGTAAGGCTTGCCACCTACCCGGCCTAGGGGCAAAGAGGGCTTATAGAACCACTTTGTGGTTATAACAGGCCACTGGCCTACAATAAGAGGAAGAAGAAGAAGAGGAGGATTAGTTCGAGTAAGTTAGTAATTCCCAGTGACGTTTTCGAGAATGGTAATCGTGGGAGTGGTCAGTGATCATCTGGTCACCCCCTATAGCACAGGCATATTAAGCAAATTTTAAGGCGAACCTAAAAAAAAATAATGTAGTCCTAATTTTTGGCACAAATGTTCCATAGTACCCTAGGAGCAACGTTTTGAAAGTCTCCGCGTCTGGGGTGCTGGCGTCGTAGTTTTTTGGAGCAAGAACGGGCAAGAGCTCAGTACTACTAGGAAAATGTTAAAGGAAACCTAAAACAAATAATATAATACTGAGTTTTGGCACAAATATTCTTCAGTACCATGGAAGTAAACCTTTAAAAGTCGTCGCCGCTGAGGTGCCGGCGTTGTAGTTTTTAGGAGCAAGACAGGGCTTATTAGCCAATCCAGTAACATTAAAATTTTTTAAAGGAAACTTGAAACAAATAATGTACTGATTTTTGGCACAAATTTTCCTTTTTACCTTAGGAGTACGTTTTTCAAAGTTCCTGCCTCTGGGGTGCCGGCGTTATAGTTCTCTTGGACAAGAAGGTGATTAATAACCCAGTTACATTAAACAAAAACTTTAAAGGAAACCTGAAACAAATCATGTAGTCTTGCCCAAGAAAACTACAACGCCGACATCCCAAATACGGGGACGTTTAAAAGGTTACCCTTAGGGTACTAAGAAACATTTATCTGAAGATCAATAATTTATTATTTGTTTCAGGTTTCCTTTAAACTTTTTGTTTAATATAACTGCTCTATTACGAAGCCGGTTAGCGCAGTTGGGTATGCACTACGCTTGTATTAAGCAAGTCCTCGGTTCGAATCCCGCGGGGGCCGGAATTTTTTCGCAACATTGGCGAGTTGAATATTACTGCCTTTCTTGCTCCAAAAAACTATGACACCGGCATTCTAAATGCGCTAGCTTTTAAAAGGGTTCTCCTAGAGTACTAGAAAACATTTGTACCAAAAATCGGTACTGTATTATTTCTTAGATTTCCTTTACACTTTCTTTATATTACTTTGCTATTGTCCCTTTTTTGCTCCAGAAAACTACGACACCGGCATCCCAAAGACATGGACCTTTAAAGGGTTACTTCTAGGGTATTAGGAGCGTTTGTGCCAAAAATCAGCACTACATTATTTGTTTCAGATTTCCTTTAAAAGTGTGTAATGTTACTGGGCTATTTGCCCTTTCTTGCTCCGAAAAACTACAACGCCGGCACCCCAGAGGCGGTGATTTTTAAAGGGTTACTTCCATGGTATTGAGGAACATTTATGCCAAAACTCAGTACTATATTATTTGTTTTAGGTTTCCTTAAGTTTTCCTGGTAGTACTGGGCTCTTGTCCTTTCTTGCTCCAAAACACTTTGATGTCGACACTCCAGAGGCGGGGGCCTTTGAGGGTTGCTCCTAGAGTACTAAGGAACATTTGGGCCAAAAATTAGGACTACATTTTTTTTGGGGTAAAAAACTATTACGTACTTTGATAGTAAGCCTTAATATTTGAAGTCTCTTTATGACCTTTTTGGTTTCCTCAACCACTTATAAATAATACCTAAGTTGCTGGAATATACTCATTTTAGGATAATTTATATGTTTGCCAAACAAACATCATTTTTTGTTTGAGCGCATGACTGGCTATTTGTTTTACGACCTAAAGGTGTCAAAGTTTTATAATTTTTACACACTATTAAGACAAAGCTTTGTGTAGTAAATTATCAAGGTCTGAAACCATAATACGAACGGTTAGTGTCCAACTATCTTATTATCACCCCCATGGTTACTATTTTCTAGAACGTCGGGGGAAACCAAAATTCTTATGCATTTTACGTTTTATTTGTAGCATTTTTGTTGCTCAAAATTCCAGTCTTATTTGCAAGTAACCGTGTTTCTAGCAAAATAGTATTTTACCGAGACAATCATGTGTTGGATTTTATCTCTAGCATATTTCAGAAACCGTATATGATAACGTGAATCTATTTTCCTTTATTAAGAGCAGTAATGCGGCCAATTTAATTAATATTTCCTCTCTCCTCCTTTACAAACTACATAGTAACTGCGTTATAAATATTTAAATAATGTTTTGAAAAAAATATAAAATATTGTTTAGCTTATCGAATCACTTTTAAATAATAGTAGCGCAGAAGCTGACTACAGCGGACTTCTTTCTTTGTGCTATATTAAAAACACCGAAGTCCTAATTTAATCAGTGTAACTATATAAACTTGAATGAAAGTTTGTAGTCTGTAAGGAGAATTACAAACGATCATTTCTATGTAACAATCTAATTATCTCAGCAGAGTTTCCTGGTATAGAAAGAGACTAAGCACATCAAAACAATGCAACTCTGACTTTGTAAACTATAAACTCCTTTAGTTAGTTCGCCTCCATGTTTCGGAATAATGGTACAAAACGTATTAATTGCAAGACTAGTTGAATTTTACATTTAATAATATATTAACTGTATCTCTACATGTATTTGGAAATTTAAACGTTTGTACCAGCAAAGATAAAACAAATTAGGTTTTCTTTCAATAATTCTAGTACAATATATTCAAAGTAATCATTTCTGGACATCTAGTAGATTTATTATAGTATTTAAAGTGTAATTTGTAATTTAAGCGTACATTCAAAGAATATTTGATGGCTTAAGCAAGACCTGATTTGATTTTAAAAAATGGCTACTGTGAAATGTGATATTATTTATTCGACTTATTGTCTATCTCTTTTTGCTTCAACTATATTTGATTAAAAAAATCGTTCTTCTTCTTAGACTGCCTATCCAATATCTTTATTGGATGTTAGCGACCACATTTCTAAATTTTTCCTTGTCTCTTGCGGTGTTAATTAGTTCCCCTATTGATCTTAAACCAGTCCACTGTCTTATGTTTCTAGCCCAGGACATCTGCTTTCTTCCTACTCCTCTTTTTCCTTCAATTTTTCCTTCGAACAGTAGTTGGAGAAGATTGTATTTCTCATTTCTGATGATATGCCCGAGGTATGCGGTTTTCCTCTGTTTTACTACTGTAAACAGTTCGCGGTCTTTTCGCATTCTTCTCAATATTTCTTCGTTCGTTACCCTATCCGTCCAGGGCACCTTCAGTAGACGTCTATATGTCCACATCTCAAAGGCTTCTATTTTCCTGATCGTGCTTGTTTTTAGTGTCCACGCTTCAACTCCATACAATAGAACTGACCAAACGTAACATCTAGCATAGCGCATGCGTAGGTTCAGCGATAAGTCATCGGAGCGCAAGATCTTCCCATATTTCATAAAGGCAGCACGTGCCATTTCGATTCTGCATTTAATTTCTCTTTCCGGATCCCAGTCCGCGTGTAACCAGCATCCCAAATATTTGTATTTTTGTACTCTTTCTATTTGTGTAGTGTCTATTTGAATTGTTCTGTTGTTAGGTGGATCTTTATTTCTACTGACTATCATGAATTTTGTTTTCTTCGCATTGATGGTGAGTCCATATCTTTTACTATTTTCATTCAGTTTGCTGCACATTTCTTGAAGTTCCTCGACACTGTTAGCAATAAGAGCTGTGTCATCAGCATACCTTAGGTTTGAAATTGGTACCCCATTTACCTTTATGCCCATTTCTTGATTTTCGAAGGATTCGTTAAATATTGTTTCAGAATATAGATTAAAAAGTAAGGGAGACAGCACGCATCCCTGTCGCACACCCCTGCAGATCTGAACATCATCAGTGTTGATATTTTGCGTAGTTATATGAGCTGTCTGATACCAATACAAGTTTTCAATGCATCGTATGTCCTTTTCATCTATATCTGTTTTCCTAAGGATATCCATAAGTTTTTGATGCTGGACACGGTCGAATGCCTTTTCGTAATCGACGAAACAAAGAAACACGTCTTTCTTTACATCTCGGCAGTTTTGTAAGAGCACTTGTATGCCGAAAAGTGCCTCACGAGTTCCCATTCCAGACTTAAAGCCAAATTGGTTGGGGCCTATGTTTCGTTCGCATTTTCGATATATTCTATTGTGCAGTATTTTTAGAAAAATTTTAAGCGAGTGGTTCATAAGGCTTATTAATCTATGATCATTACATCCGCGAGCAGTTTTATGTTTTGGTAGCGGAATGAATGTAGATGTTAACCATTTTTTAGGGAAGCATCCTGTGTCATAAATGTAGTTAAACACTTTCTGAAGAAGAGAAATATTCCCTTCATCAACCAGTTTTAGTATTTCTACTGGTAATCCATCAGGCCCCGCTGCTTTATTATTTTTTGTATCTGTTAAAGCCTTTTTGATCTCCTCCAATGATATTGGTGGTCCTGCTAATTCTTGATTTTTTAATTTTGGTTTCAGTTCTGGTCTTGAGTTATCCATAAATAAGTTCTCTATGTATCTTGTCCATAGTCTCTTCTTATCTTCCAGTTCTATTATTATCTCATCATTATCGTTTGTCAACGTAGAAGTCCTCTTTATTTTGTATACACCGGCAGCTTCTTTCAATTTCTTGTGTTCTCCCAGAGTGTTGTGTGTTCGCTGCAGTTCTTCTATTTCCTCACACTCTTTCCGTATCCACTCTCTCTTAGCCTTTCTAATTTCAGCCCTTATTAGTGTATTTAGTCTTTTGTATTCGTTATTGTCACGGTTCTTATATTTACGTCGTTGATCCATTAGTTCTATGATCTCCTCCTTCATCCATTTCTTTTTGGCAAGTGTTTTGTGATATCCAAGCTGTTTCGTTGCAGTTACTCGCATTTCATTCTCAACCTTTTCCCAAATATCGGTAGGTGTTTGATTGATGTTATCTCGTATTTGCTTCAATTTTTTGTTTATTTCTGCTTTTAATTTTGTTTTGATTTCTTCTCGATTTAGCTTATTGACATCTAATTTTTGAGACTTGCTCTTATGTTTGGTAGTGGCAAGCTTTAATTTTAGACTTATCTGTAGCAGATTGTGATCTGACGGTACATCAGCACCTGGATATGTTAAAGCTTTCATTACGAAGGTACTGAATCTTCTATTTATGAGAATGAAGTCGATCTGGTTTCTGACAACGTTTCCATCTCTATCTTGAGGTGATTTCCATGTGTATATTCTTCTTGATGGTAGAGAATACCAGGTGTTAGTGATTTTTAGTTTTTCTTCTTGGCAGAACTGTATTAATCGATCGCCCCTATCATTTCTGTTTCCTAGACCAAAGGGACCAACAATACCTTCCACTGTTTCACCTCTGCCTACCTTTGCGTTGAAGTCACCTAATATGATGTTTATTTCATGTGGTTTCGTGTATTTCAATAGGTTTTTAACATCTTCATAGAATCTCTCTATTTCTTCATCTGATTTATCAAGCGTGGGAGCATATACTTGAATTATATTAATGTTAATTGGTTTCGCTTGTATCTGCAGCAGTATTGCTCTGTCAGAATAAGGTACAAAGTTTGTCACGTTCCTACTTATCCAAAAAAAAAAAAAAAATCGTTAGAAATTAATATTGCAATTTTAAATTCTAAAATTGAAATTGAAAAAACCTGCTTTAAACAATATTCTTTGCATACCTCATTTCTTTGTATCGTATAGCTTGTGGTAAGCCTGGTGTCAGTTTTCAGGTCGCGCGAGTGCCTCTGACCTATCCTAACGACTGTCACCGAAATAACAATTGGAACCAACGGCTTAACATGCTTTCCGAGACACGGCGGGCGAATTTGGTTTACGGACTTTTCGCCCCCGCCGTTTCGCCCCCGACCGTTTCGCCCCCGCCGTTTCGCCCCCAGCCGTTTCGTCCCCTAGCCGTTTCGCCCCCGGACCGTTTCGCCCCCGAAGTTTTACCTGTAGCTTTAGCTAGCTTCAGCTGTTTCCAGTTGCACCACGAGGAGGTAGCTAGTAGGATTTCTGCAACCGGTTTTTTTTAATCCAAGAAATAAAAAGTATGTAGCAATATCAGCTCGTATGAAAAAAATCGTTGAAGATTTTGAAAATTGTCAAGTTATTGATTACTTGCGTGGGATTGCGTACAACTTTGAATTTTGAATTTATTCCGGTTGCACGTCGAAATATAGATGTTAAAAGATTTATCTTTCTTTATATGTATTTATTAAAAACTCGATAAATTAAAACACAAACACCAACAAACAAAAACCAATAAAAATTTAAAAAAAACTAAAATTAAAACACAAACACCAAAAAAAATTAACGGTTGCAGAACCTCCTTGTGGTGCAACTGGAAACAGCTAAAGCTAAAGGTAAAACTTCGGGGGCGAAACGGTTCGGGGGCGAAACGGTTCGGGGGCGAAACGGTTAGGGGGCGAAACGGCTGGGGGCGAAACGGTGGGGGCGAAACGGTCGGGGGCGAAACGCCGGGGGCGAAACGTCCGTACCCCGGCGAATTTACTATCACTATAGGTCGGACCACAAAACAATACCTAATAGAAGCGAATCCCCCATGCTAAACTTTGGAAACGCCACCATTTTATTCACAGAGCTGCACCCTTCCGACGGGGTGGCCCAACTACACAATGAGCGGGAAATTTAAATGGCGCGTATAGGCAACCATCGAATCACATTAATTTTAAAAAATATTTTATGAATAAAATTTGATTTAAAAAATAATTCGAAAGTCTTAATTGATAATGCTAAATTAGACATTAGCAATTAAAATCTAGGAATTATTTCTTAATCACAAATTACAACCGGATAACTTCTAATGTAAATAAAACAAGTAAAAAAACGTTATTAATGTATTAAATACTACTGAAACAATATGCAATAATCAACACCTAGTTACATAGTAGCAATATATTTACTAAATTAAAACGATAAATTCGTAACAATCAAAAAATAACTACATAAAAATGAACAACTATTAAATTCTAGAACAAAAAATAAATGCTTATAAAACTACATCTAAATAAATAACATATATATTTATAAACATAATAAATAAATAAATAGTTAGCAACCTACTTCGCAGCCAATTTCTTAATTTTCTTCCGATGTCCTTGGGTAATGGCGGTGTTCGGCTTACTCTTATCTTGACGAATTTTAAGATTAAGGGTGCACTTACTTAATATCAAATCGTCGCAGATGTGGTCATTGTCACGGCAGTACCTTTCTCCAAAATCTATCGATGATTTGTAGAACTGCTTGAAGTTGCTCTTCAAAGTAGGTTGAAACGCGTTAACATAAAGAAATGCATATAAATTATCATGGATACTTTTGATGAATGACATAACATACTCAGTGGCATAGCATAACCTTTGATCTTCATCAAATTCTTTAAAAGATGTTAAAATTTGGTGACTGGTAATTTCGGAAGAAAATAATTTTGATCGGCAAGCATCGCAATCAGGTACACAAATATTTTTTAAAATATATCCCGTAACATATCCCAAACCCTGACTACACTCACAGTTCATTTCTGTAGAATTAACAATTTTAAATTTATTTATGTCTGATTGCGATACTTGTTCTTCTTCGCCAGATGAAAATTTTAGTAAATTTCCTAAATCAGCTAAAGGAGTACAGAGGTCATGTTCACAGTTGCCTGTATCAACAGGTGTAACCAACTTGTTAATAACAACAGTTTTTAAGGCTGCTGTGAGTTGATGACATGAAGGATTATCGTTTGCTATGCCATGCTGACGAATGGTACAAAATATATTTTTGCCTGGATCTTGGTCAAATGCCCGTAAATTTAGAAAATCAAATCCTTCCACATTTTGAAGGTTTCTCCAGAGAAAAATTATGGACCTGATTGTTGTCTGCCAACCTCGAACAAACGAATACTGGTTGGTGACATTCACTCCAGTCTTCAGGTCGATTACTTTCCACTGATCCAGTTCTGTCAATAATTTCGACCAACATTCCAAATGAACAGAATTTTGCTTCAATGCACATTTATAGATTTTGCCATCTGGGATTTAACTTGACAACTATTTAAAGAATCAAATAAGTTATAAATTTTTTTTACAAATTCTGCCGTGTAAATGGATTTTGAAGGTAGCATGTGGCAAACGTAGTAAACGTTTCTATGGCAGCAGCCACCTTCACCTTTATTTTAACATAGGAATCTTTGAAGTTAAAATGTTGTTGTTTTAATTTTGGTAGAGATTTAAAAGTTTTTTGCTGATCGATATCAAAAACAGACTGGATGTGTTCAAATTTCGCATATTTGTGAGGTTCAAATTGAATTTTGCATCTCAATAATGCATTACGCGTATTTTTTAAAAGGTGTACATCAAAAATTGTAACAATCGGTTGATCTTTAACAAAGAAATAATACGGGCTTTGTCTAGGATTTTTTTCTAAACATAATTTTGACAATGCTGATTGATTAATTGAACTTTGATCACAAACGGTAGCTATTACATGTAAACCAATCTCTTGAAGCTGACACATTATTTCTTTGATAAGTTGCATCAGTTTGTTTGTTTCTATAGTATTTGCTGTGAAATAATAAGCAACTACTTGTTTCCACTGCTTTCTTATACCTCGAACCATAAAGACAAGGGCATGATTAGCTGATTTATTTGACCTGCCCAATGAACCTAAATCTTCAAAACCAGTGATTATCTGCTTGTGTTGCTCCTTAAAGACACTTTATCGAAAATTAAAGTGCAATAGCGATTTGCATCCACCATTTTTTCAACCTGAGTTTTTAAATAGTCTAAAAGACTTCTGTTAAGTCCCGTTTCAAATGGAATTTTAGACAACAAGCATTTCAAAGTTCTAGTAGAGGGTAAATGGAAATACTTTTGTAAATATTTTACAAGCGCGGACTTCCTTTATATAATGATAACCCGAATACTTTATCTTGCTCCGTCCATCAACGAGCACTAGGCTTGCTATTAAGGTTTCGTAACTGAGAATTAATAAATTCTTTGGTTACGAAATTCAAATTCTCTCCAATAAATTGAAATTTACCAACCTTGTATAAATTATCAAGTGTTTTTATATTATCCCTTTCAGTTCTCAATACATTTCGCAATTTTGACAGCTTTGAACAAATATTTCTATGTAATTTGTACATCAAATATTTTTTTGGGGTTAAACTTTTCTTTGAAAGGCCAATTTTGTGTAAAATTCCTTCTTCTAAAAATGAAAATCTTTTTTGTTTGCCTTTAAGGATTTCATTACCAGCATAGTTGCAATGATTGTGATCTGGAAGACGATCATCAGACATCCAATAACTATATTTTTGAAAATTTTGAAAATTACTAGAGTTGCCTATTTTTTCATTATTTTGTGGAGGAAACAAATTAACCGATACATTAAAACACCTACATACACTAGAAGAAGTCGAAGGCTGATCAAAACATGAACATAACTCTATATTAGTTTCTACCACATTTGAAGGATTAACGATTACTTCTTCTAATGCTTCAGAAGCTAAAGAACGCGGTACAGCATTAACATTTAAACATGCCTTTGTTTCTTTCACAAAATCATTACGTTCAAAATGATCTTCACAAATTTTGAAGTAAGTCGCGTTTTCTTGAACATCAATTTTGCACACATTTTTCCACAATCGATGGTAATAAGAGTTTTAGGGAAATTTATAAAAATGCTTATTGATAGACTGACCTGTACAGTACAAATTCTTGCAGCCAGGAAATTTGCAGGAGTACTTCTGTTTCATGCCTACCATCAGCACCATGCCAATGAACAGGAGAAGAATAAACCAGCCAAGAACTTCCATTACTATAAAAATAAAATATTTTAGTGGATGACGCAATATGATGAAATTAATTAGGATGTTTATTTAGCTAGATCGCTGCAAACAAACTAAGAATATAAATTTAGGAGCTGAATCAAATCGATATAATTTAAAATTAACAAATATTTTAAAGAAATACGTAATACTTATCTGTAAACTACGCACAACACGACACTTAACCTTAAACCACAACAAACCAGATAAGAGAGACGCGAGTTGCGGGGTGGGGAACAGCAAGTTTCTGTGACGTCAAAATCGAAAGTCTTGTCTGCGACTGCGTATTACAGGTTGTAAATTTCCTCGCCCCGACCCGATGGGGGGCCCACTCAACTTTCTTGTTGCGATTGCTTAGATCTCAGTTTCACTCCTGTGGGTCGGACACCCTTCCAAGTGCCGACCGTCGCGAACGTTGCTTAACCCTAGAGACTGTTTGACCAATCTTTGGACCATGCAGCTATGTAACCAAATAATGGGAAACGTGATTGTGCACAACTGATTTGAAACATGAAAATCGAATTTAAGCCTATTTTTTAAGCTGTTTTACATCTGTAAATCGTAGACCAATTTGAAGAGGATACGATGAACGATAACGGGAAGGCTAACACTTTATGTAAACATAATCAGCTTAGAATTTTAAATTCGTTTTCCAACGCTGTGAAATATACAAACATTAGGATAACGATCTACATCACTCGATTAGCTCCCGAATTTAATTGTTTTATATGTGATATACGAGTTTCTTCAACATACATTTGGCTAGTACATAGGTCCACTATAAAATTATATAGATATTGACTACAGTTAACCAGCAACTCCCTGGAAGAAGGGGGATATAACAAAACCTAAAGTTTACTAAAACCGCTGCAAGTAACAATATAAAAATGTCCACTAACAACATGATTAAACGTGATGAGACTCCCAACCACGCTAATATAATCATATCAATCCAAATACAATGTGCTGGCGCTGAGAATTATTGGTGCGTTATGGGGATTGTCGGTGTTTGTTACGACTGTTTAGCATATTTATATGCCCTGGGGCAACAAAAGTCATATTACATCCGATATCGAGGGCCATTAACAAGATTATGATTTCAAAATAACATAAACAATCTTAAAAGTATTGATATTAAAATGACTGCTCCATCTTTCTAATCAAAGCAGGTTTCACATTGTTAGCTATAAAAACTTTATGTATGGTAACCCTGAAGAAAGTTTACCCCTGCTCCCTTCACTTCTAAACAATGAAAATGTCACTAAGAGAATATTCATACACGACCACAAAATAAATGCCTTCTAGGAAAATCAAACAGCCATGTCATGCTTGCTCTCGCCTTTCTCGTAGTCAGAATTCGTTATTTATCTCGAGTGAATAGATTCAGTACACTTTAAATAGATCATATATATTGCTAGTCACAATTTCATAATGCATGTCAAGTTTATACATTTAATTTAATTTTTTATTTAATTATTATTAGAAGATGCCATAAGAACCCTCTTTGCTAAGAGAGATTTTTTACCACATAAGTCGATCTTTTGCTTAATTACATCGGCCATTGTAACCAAAGGCTTCCTTTTCATTTGAATATGGATTATTCAAGTTGGACGTTGTAATTTTTTGTGCGGACCCAGCGGTCTGTGATGGCTTGTGGGCTTCAAGCCAAGCTTCCAGGTGCTTACTCGGAGTAGGAAACAGCAGTAGAACGGTATTAGTGGTCAAACCTCGTCGCCCATAGCGGCTAGACAAAGAAACTGTTAAGGTTTTCAGGAAGGGTTGGTTTCTTCCGGAAAACTCGCGGTTTAGCGGTGTCTCTTTTGGCTGGATCAAACGAAACATCGTAGTTGCGTGCACGTGGACTCACAACACGGTGCTTTTGCTTTTATCGCAAATCGTCGTGTATTGGGGGTCAGGCGTAAATAATTACGACTTAAGTTAGCAGCATTCAAATTGTAACACATTAATTATGTTTAAATTCAATTTGTGCAGGCGCTAACATCACACCCATACTGCAACAAACTGTGGAATTCACAAACCAACGAACCAGAAAAGGATATAATCCCCGAAAATAGAAGAAAAGTCTACCAAAAATTTAATCCAGCAGATAGTCCTAATAAAACTAGTAAGGAAAGATTAAATTAAAAACGTTATAAAATAACACTGAAAATAATATAACACAAAAGGAAAACCTATATCTGTGTGTGTGCGCTCGCGCGCGTACGCGTGTGTGTGTCATTTTATTTGTGATGCTTAAATTATTTTATCTACGACCACTACTAAAAGTAGGCCTTTTAGCGCTAGCTTGTTTGACTAAAAGTGACGTTTTAAAGTTTATCGTGGTTAAAGAAATCAGCTGTTCACTTTTAGCGCATGGGCTAAAAGTGAAGTGAGGTCGAACTGGAAGTGAAGTTGTAAAGTTATTCTCGTTACTTCTTGCGTTACAGGTAAAGTGTTTTTGAAATAATTAAAGCGTTATGTAACGAATACAGTCAGATGTGGAGTATTAATAATTACATTTCGTAACTGACCTTGACAGTACTGGCTTCGTCGCCTGCGCGCAGGGCCTACTGTTTATTATGACATAAATTAGAAGTTTCGTAGATGCAAAACTTTGTTAAATCGATATTTATGGATTAATAACGGTAAAATTAAGGTCGTAGGTAAAATATTGTATTCAACGCGTGAATTATAATTTACGAAACTTGTTAAATCAAAAAAATTAATTTATTCAAGTTACGGAGTTACAAAATGCAGTTTACAATGTGTCTACTAGATGCTAACTGACATAAGAACTGGCATAAGAACTGACTAAGTACAGTGTGCACATGCTTATATAACATTTCTTATCACTAAAGATTCTAAGAAGCTTGAAGCTGGGGCTGGGAACTGCTTCGTAAGCACTTACCCAACGTATCACCTAACATAATCCCTCCCTTCATTAGAGCAGAAATTATGGTAAAATTACATTTTTATTATAATTTCTAAGGAATAATTTCGACTGGTTTTGGCCCTAATTTATCTATGCTATTTTTATTACATAAAGCAGGCAGTTTATTATATTTATATAAAGTGAACAAAATTGCGGCTATAACTAAGATTAATATAAAAAATACACTATTACTAATATATAAATGTCCGTCAAAATTCGGTTTATACACTTTTTTACGCAAGTCTTTTAGCTTACTTTTTAAAGTGAATATGTCGTCTAGATCGATATTCTCCAGATGTATCGATGGGAGTTTATTATTTATTTGTTGTTCTTCGGTAGGTGTGGAGTTGATCATCGGCAACTGAATTATTTCGTTTACGGAATTAGAGTAATAATTTGTCCTCAGTACCTTGTTTTCTATTTTTAGTTCACATTTTGGCGGTATTTGTATAATGTAATTTCCATTTAGCGGCATCTTCTGCTTACTATTTTCACAAGTGATTGTGGATATTAATTCTCTATCGGCAATCAGTAACCATGAATCTTGGGCGATTTTCTGTGTTTTAAAATGCTCTAATGTAAATATTTCGGTTTTACATATATTATTTTTTATAAATGAAATGAGTTGAGCTTCGCAAAGTGGTTCTTCTGAATTGATTTTTTCTTGGATTTTACATAGGTGTTCGCCGTTGCGTAGTTTTTTGCAGGGCTCGTCCGTGGAAATATAATTATTTTCATTGTAAAGCAAATACATTTTCTGTGGTATAATTATTTGGAAATGTTGATCGGTTTTCACAGGTAATGGGTAAAGATGATAGTAATCATAGATATCCGGATTTATTAGAGGTATTTCCAAAATAAATACGATTCTGGATTTTATTTGATATGCTTTGACTGCAATAATGTCTTCGTATAAAGGTAAATTTTCTCGGTTGATTTTAAATGGCAATTGTTGTCCTTGTATTTTATTCTGGATAAATATTAAATTGGCTTCTAAGTCC
This sequence comes from Agriotes lineatus, assembly GCA_940337035.1. Classification (NCBI taxonomy): domain Eukaryota; kingdom Metazoa; phylum Arthropoda; class Insecta; order Coleoptera; family Elateridae; genus Agriotes; species Agriotes lineatus. The sequence continues at coordinate 34,286 of CALNHX010010618.1, forward strand.
TCAGGATCAATTATTGATGGGTGCATGATCTCGAGTTTGGTAAAAGTGATTGCTTCTTCCAAATTATTAAGTAGGTACAATATTACGTTCATCATTCCTGATATTTGCAAAAATATAGTATGCATATTGATTATCGAATACATCTCCGCTCGGTGAATTGTGTTTTCTTCGATTTGAGCTTCTAATTGTTTTATTCTTGATAATAATGTGTATTGGTCAACTCTCAGTGTACTAATAGTTTTGTTTACTTTATCGAGTATTTGTTCCGTTATTGATATTTGTTCAGTTAGAATTTTGTCCTGGGATTCCTGTCCTTTTCGTAGTTCTTCAATTGCTTTTTCGAATTTTTCTCCATCAGTCGAATCTAAGTTTCCAGTTAGGAATTTGAAAACTGTTCCTAGGCGGTCGATTAAGCCTCGTTTATTTCTTGTAAGAAATAGTTGATTTAATTTTCGTTTAATTTCAGATGAGGTTATATTTAGCAGGGTTTGGTAATTTTGAAGTTCTTTATCGTATGTATGTCCGTGAGGTAAATTTGTAAATGCATTTTTCATTCGTTGAATGTTTAACTCCAACCATTTGTATTCTTCTATTATTGAAGTATAGTCGATATTTTTTATTAGTGTCCATTCGTCTACTTGATTTCTTGCTTTTCCGAGTTTATGTGGGAATAAACCGGGATTATTTTCAATTTTCGTAATTACTGGCTTGTCGAGGGTAGAGATGACGGTGATACAGGTGGTTCTGTAACAATGGGTTTACTTAGTTCGTCTAAATGCCTGGATTTCTTTTTATTATTTTTGTCTAATAAAGTAGCTATTCCTTTATCGTTGATTGAACTTATAGTATATGGTCCATCGTATTGAATTTTAGCTTTATTCCTGGCGTTGGTTTTAATAAGCACTTTGTCATTGATGTTAAATGTAATTTTCTTAGAGTTGTTTTTATTGTTTCTTTTTGTTATTAGCTTTTCCTTTTCACGTTGCATTCTTTGTTGTAAAACGCCGTAAAATGTTGTTATCTTTTTCTGATGGTCGTTAAGATAATCTTCGTAATATTTTTCGGTGAGGTGTATATCGAATGGGTCTCTGACGGCTGTATGTCCATATATTATTTCTAAGGGTGTAAATTTAGTTTGGGAATGGATAGTATTATTGTATCCTATTAATGCATATTTAATTACTTGTTTCGGTAGCTCCTTTGGATGTTGTATTTTTATAATTCTGTAGTTTTCTATTAAAGTAGAATGCACTCTTTCGATCATACCGTTGGATTTATGATTTAAAGGGGTCGTTATATGAATTTTAATTTTATGTAGATTTAAAAGATTTTTAATTGATTCGTTTGCAAGTTCTGTTCCTCCGTCCATGGTTATTTTAGTAGGCGCTCCATATTGAGATATGAAGGTGATTAGATTTTCAGCTATTTCTATACTATTTTTAGATGTTAAATAGTATGCTTGGCAGAATCTCGAAAATGCATCAATTATTGTTAAAAATGCGTTTTGCTCAATTTGAAACGTATCTATATGTAAATGTTCAAATGGGCGGCTTGGCGTGTTTGTAATGTTTAATGGTTCTTCATGTGGTTGCCTTTCGTATTTGGCTTTTTTACAAATTAAACAGTTATTAATATAGCGGGTAACTGTGTCTTCCATATTTTCCCAATAGTATTGACGTTTAAGTGCGTTACAGGTAGCTTGAATACCTCGGTGATTTGTTTTCCCTTCGTGATAATTATTTATAATTTCCCTTTGATCTTCTTTGTTGATCACATGTATAACTCTGTTTACGCATTTGTAAAAGTGCGGTTCTTGATTTTTGAAATGGGTCGTTATAATTTCACAAGTTATTTGATAAAATTCTTCGTTGGGAAATAGGCAATAATAAACTTTGTTAGGTATACAATATTCCTTGAGGAATTGAAATATATTGGTCCTAATATTTTCTTCTCCTATGTAGGCGGTTGTTACTTCGTTTTTCCCTTTATGTTCCCTTTTTGCTTTATGTGATTTGCCGTGAATAGTGGTAAAGATTATTTGATTGCGTTTCGTGTCTAAGGCGTCTTCACAAATAGGTATGGTAGATGTTGATTCCAATTGCGTATGCGTCGTATTTATTGATTGATTCTCTTCTGATACTTCTGGTACAGCTTGAATTTCTTGGTTTGAATTCGAAGGTGTTTCGTTAACCTGTTCAATGGAGGTCTCGTTTATTACTTCATTTAATAAGTCTTCCATGGTGGTATCGAAATTAACGATCATTGATTGTGTGTCAATAGGATTCAATTTGATGCGTGATAAGGCGTCACTATTTTCTTCCACGATTTCAACAGGTATAGGGTTCGTTATGATGGGTGTTATTTCTTGATCACTGGTGTTGATCACTGATGTAGTTGGAAAATTATTTGAAGTCGGAATTTCCAAATATTTATTTAATTTTGTATTTTCAATTACTCCCTCATGAATGTTCCTATTTACGGGTATGTTTACTAAAAATTCCGATCTTGCTGGTATAGTAATTTTATGATTCAAATCTTGATTGATTATTTCCATTGAATATAATCGGATGTGGGTCTGTGGTGTTTCCAAAAGGCTTTTTTCGAAATTTATTTTTGCTTTTAGTTTCCTTAACAAATCTATTCCAATGAGTCCGTCGTATTTATTGTCGAAATTAAATAGATGAAATTTATGAGTTAATGACACTTTAAATATTGATGGTAATTGAATAGTTGCAGTTTCTTGATGAGATGAAATTTGGTGTGCTGTCTGAATTTGAAACGGTTCCTCTACTATTAACTCCGGGAAATATTTATATGCTACTTCTGGTTTAATAAGAGTTTTAGATGCTCCGGTGTCGATTAAAAAGTTTGATTTGAGTTGTGGAATGTAAATACATGGTAACGTTGAAGTTTGGTTGTTAACTTCTATAATTTCTCCTAGCGATTGATCATTTATTGGCTGCGCTACGTGTCGTCGTTGTTCTGGGCAGGTAAAGTAAAATCCTGTTCTTCGTAGTAATTATCTTCTTCTTGTTCCTCTTCGTAATAATATTCCTGAATGTTGTCCTCTTCCTCGGGGTCCTCTTGAAAGTGTAACTCTTCCGAAATAAAGTTTCTAGGTTGATTTGACTGCCTAATGTACGATGTAGCTCTAGGTGTAAACGAATTCTGTGCTGAAGGAATAAATCTATTTTGTGGTTGTATTGTTCTTCTGGTGTTACTCGAACTAGTGTCCATTGGTGTTGGTTTTGGTAGATGCCTAACTTCTGTGTTTCTGGGTGCAAATACATTTCGTTGTTGAGGCTGCTGCTGCTGTTGCGGTCTCGAATGAATTGGAAAATTATTTCTTTGTATAGGTTGTGGCATTTGATGTGTGTAACTGGGAAATTGGTTAAAATTTCTTGGTGCTGGTTGCCATGTCTGGCTTGGATTGCTTAGCCTTAAATTATACGGTGGAAATGGTTTTTTAGCTTGCTGTTTATATTGTTCCGATGAGTCTCGATTTTTGTTGTAATTTACATTTTCCTCTTCTATTAAATATTTAATTGCGATGTCAAGAGTAGCTGGTCCTCTGGCTCGTAAGAAACTTCCCATAGGCTCCTTGAGTCCGGTTAAAAATGCTTTTAGTGTTAAACTGTCGTAAAGCGTTCTTTTCGTTGCTCGAACTGCTGCGGCTGGTTCGTTTAATTGCACGTTGGAATACAATAGACTTTTAACTTGCTGGCATTTTTCAAAATACTCCTGCGCTGTTTCATTTTTCTGCTTTAATAGCATGAGATCCCTTAGCAATGAATCCTCAGATCTCTGGTCCGCAAATGATTGTTGTAATAGCGTTTTCAATGCTATCCAGGTTGGTGTTTCACGTCCGCTTGTAATTAACAATGCTCTGCCGGTTAGTTTTGTTCGCAGTGCAGATAATAATAATGTTTGTAGAAAAGCGTCTCCTTGTCCCTCAGGAAAGAAATGCGTTATTATAACTTCGGCGGCTCTCACGTACTCCGATAGTTTGTAAGAAGTGCCATCAAATTCTGGTACTGTCTTGAGATACTCCAAATGAAATGCTTGTGCCATATTTACTGGTACTGCGGGAGGTACTTCTTGAATATTTAAATTTTCGAAAAGCTGGAGAAGATCGTAGTCTCCTTGCATAAAATTTTAATTTGTTCGCGAATAATTTGCTTATTTGCTACCTAACGTTTAACAATTCTGTCTTAAAATTAAACGTCGTTTTATTGCTTCGCAACAAGTGAATGGTGTATTTACTCCCGTTTAGGAAACCAATGCACTTGCTTTAAAGCGGGGCTTGTAATTTTATTTTTAGAAATCCTACGCATGCAGTGCTAGCAAAGTAAGAGATTAAGTTACTCTATCAGTAACGCTTACTGATCTGGCTTACAGCTAACTG
>CALNHX010010619.1:0-38688 GCA_940337035.1 Agriotes lineatus
CAATCTCCTTGGCTCAGAACCTACATTGATTTTAATACGGACTTTAGAAACCGATCGACAAACAACTTTCAGAGAAATTCTTTTAAATTGGCTAACAACTGCGTATTTGGCAAAACATTGGAGAACGTGGACAAAAGGGTTGATGTAAAGTTAGTAAGTCATTGGGAGAAAATTGGTAATAGACTGGGGGCTGAAACGTTGATAGCGCGACCTAACTTTAAAGATAGAATCTGCTTTAATGAAAATTTAATAGCCGTAGAAATAAACAGACTGTGGGTTTGGTATGCCAAACCTAGTTATGTTGGTTTCTCCGTTTTGGATATTTCGAAAACTGTCATGTACGATTTTTTTTATGGGTTTCTGAAAAAACGTTATGACAATAATGTCTCTTTACTCTACACAGACACTGACTCCTTCATTATAGAAATTAAAACCAACAATTTTTATGATGACATGAAACGCAACCTTGATTGGTTCGATACTGCAAATTATGTGGATAATCTGCACGGTATTCCGCAAACCGAGTCTGTTGTTGGAAAATTCAAGGACGAATATGCTGGCGTAGTCGTACGTAGTTTTTATGGGGTCGGTCGGTGCAAAATCATACTGTGTAAACAGCGTATCTAAAGTGGACAAGAAAGCCAAAGGAGTGAAAAAGAGCGCTGTTCGGAAGTATCTGACCAGCGAACTTTATCAGGCCGTTGCCGAGAACAAGCGGGAGACTGTCTTGTGTCAAATGTACGTCTTTAAATCCCGTTTGCACACTATGTACACCGACTTAATAAATAAGGTCGCGCTTTCGTCGCATGATGACAAGCGCTACGTTATTCCCAACACTACGAAGACACTAGCGTGGGGTCACTGCAGTATTGCTGATTACAGGCTTGACGAACTGCTGCGGGCAGCCGCAAACCAAATGTAAATTACAGTATGTTCGAGGAACAGTATTGGTTATTATTTATAGCAGACGTCTCACCAAACGAACCCTTTCTTGCGCTTAGTAGTGTATACTATATATATGTAGATTACGAATAGTTCCTAGTTTGTAAATAATAGCTTTGTTAATATGTTTGTGATTATTATTCTTACTGTAGTTAATGTTGGGAAAACAAATACGCTTACCTATTTTGAATGTTAACGATAAGTTTATATATTTTAACAATAACAGCTTCGTTAAAATGTTAATGATTTCGTTCTTTTGCTGTTGTCGCTTTTGTTGGGAGAAAGATGAAAGTGTTTCAAAGAAATATTGTTTGTGTTTAGTGGCATTAATAAATCAATAATTTACAAAAAACAGTTTTTTATTTTGAGAGTGCTACAGTAGTTCTTTAAGTTATACAACATTGCTGTTAGATATCCAAGAGTTGTGTCGATTGTCGAATCCCAACCACTTTACATACACCAAATTTCCTTTTTTCTTCAGAACCTTTTCGACCAGATATACGTTCGAATGTTTTGTTTTCTGCAGTTCATGCTCGTAGAACCCTCCTTTAATTTCCTGACCTTCTTGGTCCGTGAGTCGATAGGTTGTTGGGTTTGTAAGTCGAACAGTGGATATTGTGAATACTTCGTTGCTCCAGCTTGGCGTGTATCCCTTGCTAAATGCCGAACGATACTTGCTGATGCGTACCGAGTCCCCTGTACGAAACTTTTGAGGTCTCGGATCCACGGTCTTTGTGTGACTGTACGCTGTGTTTAAAAGAAGTTTCGCATTCTTTAAGTTCACTTCGGCAGGTTTCATTCCTATTGTGCGATGCTTGGTTGTGTTATACTTTGCTACGATCTTGGGTAGGATATCCAACCATTTGTAGGACCCTAGCAGGCTGAACTGCTTCCACATCATGTTCTTCAGGGTGCGGTTGCACCTCTCCACTATGCTGTTCTTCATGCTAGAATACGTGCTGTAGTGATTGATGTTGTGCTGTCGCATTAATCGTTGAAAATCGGTGTTGTAAAACTCTTTCCCCAAATCCGTCTGCAAGTTTTGAGGTGACACCTTTACACTCCTCAGCACTTTACCCATGGCAACTGTTACGTCCTTTCCTGTTTTACGTTTTACGGGATAGGCCCACACATACTTCGAGAAGGCATTAATGACTACCAGAATATAACGAAAGCCTTTATTGACTTTTGCATAAGGGATCATTTCTACCAAATCAGCTTGATATAAATCGTTCAAGCCTTTTAGAATAACGCGCCTTCTCTTGAAATGTGTTCGTGCTGGTTTGTGGAGTTCGCCAACTATGGCTTCTTTAAGGTTCATTGTCAACTGTTGCTTTCTACTCTCCTACGGGACATTTAAGCAGCAGTTGCACGTATAACTTATTGTTTATGGATTCGAATTGCAGTTTATCTCCTCGCCGCAATGTCTTACCGAAAAGCGTCTCCTGTCGGATGCCGTTGATGTGTGATACTACCAAAGGTCCGCTGACTTGAACACTTATGATCTCGCCGGTTGTTAACGGAAAAATGTACTCGTTCTGTCCGAAAATTTTGGAATATCCGCTTTCATCGAACCCACGCCCCACTAGCAGCAGTGGTACTTCTATATGGAGTTGGTTTACATTTTTCACTTTCATAAAGATACGTTTGGGATGAGAATAATAGCGCGCGCTATGGTAGTGTCTTCCAAATTTGTCTATCGGCATTACTGTTTCGTCGTTGAATGCGTTCTGATCGACATTCCGTCGACCCTAAGGTTTTGTACCCCTTAGAAGATTATTTTCGCGTCTCGTAAGGCTTCGGTGATACGGACTATCTCATTTGAATGACCCGTGTGTCCAGCTGCCTGAGAAGCTATTAATATACGCAACCGATTCACTAATGAGTTGGGATCCTTCCAAGGAATATATTCCACTTTTTTGTCCGTCACTGTTAGTAATCCCTTGCCACGCCGTGATACCTTCGTCGCTGGTCTGCCGGGAGCTCTTATGGTTGAGGAGGCAGTTAGAGGTCGTACTATTTTCATGTATTTAGAGCCTGCGTTACCACTAACTCTTTGTGTGGGGTCGTAGTTTACACGATTTGCGGCGGAACGATCCACTAAATCTAGATATTGCTCTAAATCTGCGTTTTTGTATATATTTGGTTTCTTTTTAAACATCAATTCGTACAATCCTGGAGTGCCTTTGTAGACTATTCTGTTGCCGTGGTCTGTAATAACGATATTTTCACCCTCGAACTTGATTTCTTTATTTCCTATAGCAAACTTATCTCCCTCTATGTCGAACCGGACTCCGTAGTGCAAATCGTACTTGTCCTCAGTATCTCGTATCATTCCTTCCACGTATTTTCGAGCTAACCCTTGAAATTGTTCTAAATATTGACCAAGAACTTCCGGTGCCAGCATTTGTTGGATGGTTTCTCTGGCCGCTTGTACAGCACCTTCTTCTGCTGCCGCCTCAGCAGCCTGCGTTTGCAACTGCTCATCGTATTCCTCTACTGGTTCACTCTCAGATAACACATGCGTCTTCAAAAATCGAGGTGTGGAGGTGTGTGATGGCCCTGGTGTGGAGGTGTGTGATGGCCCCGGTGTGGAAGTGTGTGACGATCCCAGAAGGTTTGTCGCAGAAACTCGGCCTGGAGTGGTTATCGCTCGCGGACGGGGCAAGGTAGAGGGAGTGGATACTCTACGTTTAATTGTTATTGGCAAATAATCCACTTTTGGTTCGCCCACGGGCACACCTTCTTGCTTTATAGTTGTCAGCAATTCGGTGAGCGGCTTGGAAAGAGGTTTAAATTGCTCAGCTAAAATCGATTGGGATTGGGCGATGTCTGCTTTTAAAGCTGCGTATTTACGTCTAACGGATTGTCGGGTTTTGATAAGTTCCCTGGCTAAACGCTTATCCATGTTGCAACTCCTTCAGTTGTTGGTAAACTACTACTACCTTCCCTTCTTTGGCTGCTGTCTATATATTGAAGTAATTGTCGAAACCTTTTCTATATCGTCCCGCGTTGGTTTCGCTTTCTTTATCTATCACTAAAAATCCGTGATCCTCATTCCAACAATAAGAGCACAATGCTTTAAATTTGTCGAATGACATGTCCGTGTTGACATGATCGTCGTAAATGTGCTTCAGATTGGTGTTGTCTTGTTGGAATATGATGACGAGATTTGCATTATCTCTTATGAGCTGCTTAGGAATAGATGAATACGTCTGACATAGATAAAAACAATCTATGTTTCGGTGACGTCCGAAACAAAAATAATCTCGAATTATGCTTTGCGTCTCGCAAGCTACGTCGTCAAAAACTATCACGGAATGTTCTTTTGCTTCCTGGGGTTTGATCACCTCATAATCGTTACTATATTCGAAGAATCCAATGTCTCTCAATGGTTGAAAGGCTACTCTCAGATAATTATATTTGGGTTGATCGAGTGTTTTCGAATATATATAAAGGTGTCCGAATCGCAACCCATTTCGATGCACTAGTAAACTGATCATGAGGTTGGTTTTTCCAGATCCGGATCGACCTATGACCACACATCGTTTACATCCTTTACCCAGTAAAGCGCTGTGCTTTCTGTAAGTCTCGGATATGGAATTTATTGTGTGATTTACTACCGGCAAGGAACACCCTTGCTTCACAATTTTGACGTTTTCCATCGTTTTCGCTCGGAAGGAAACTGCGCTCTACCCGCCGTGCGTTCTCGTTATATTTGTTAATTCCGTTTGAAGAACATCAGTCGTGTGTAAATCTTTAAGATGAAAGCTACTAAGCGTAAACAAACCAGTCATCACCGAACCGCCAAGCGGAAAGGTCGCGGTTTCCTGAATACCCTTATTGACAAATTACCCTTTGAACTACACATACCAGGGTACAAGTTTTGCGGACCCGGTACCCGACTTAAAAAACGTCTTTCTCGAGGCGATCGAGGAAGGAATCCTCTGGACGAGGCCTGCAAGCAACACGACATCGCATACTCACAATCTAGCGATCTTTCGACACGTCACGCGGCAGATAAAGTTCTAGCAGAGAAAGCTTGGGAACGTGTTAAAGCAAAAGACTCTACCCTTGGGGAAAGAGCTGCGGCCCTTGCTGTTACTGGAATTATGAAAGGAAAGACGAAAGTCGGAATGGGTGTGAAACGGAAGCGTACACGGCGAACGCATTCCAAACGGGTCGGTATCACAGTCCGCTCGCATTCAGGAGGAGCTTTAAAAACAAGGAGGAGGAGGCGGAAGCGGTCAAGAGTACTACCTCTTCCGAAGAGAGGAGGCATATTGCCGCTTGTACCCATACTTGCTGCATTAGGAGCATTGGGATCCCTCGGAGGTGGTGCTGCAGCAGTCGCTAAAGCAGTGGGAGACTCAAAGGCTGCTAAAAAGAATCTCCAGGAAAAGGAGCGACATAACAAAGCTATGGAATCCATTGCTCGCGGAAAAGGGTTATATCTACGCCCGTATCAGTCAAAAAACTACCGTTGAAGCTGCCGCGCCGCGCGTTAACCAACATCGATATTACAGACTACGTTAAACGCCTAGAAATTCCACACTTTAGGGGAATATTTATGCGGGATGCCCTGCCTATCAAGATTCGTAAACGAGAATGTGGTGTCACTAACCTGGACGATGATGTAGGACCTGGCACGCATTGGACGGCTTACGTAAAAGTGGATACCTTTGTTCTGTATTTCGATAGCATCGGTCGCTTACAACCTCCAACCGAATTAGTGAAATACTTTCGTAGCGATGGTGGCAATAACACGATCACGTATAATTCTAATAGATATCAACGACTCATGTCATACACATGCGGTCACCTGTGTCTCAAATTCCTATATAACTTTGCGAAACCGCTTTTGTCGGCAGTTTAAGTGTTGCGCTTCATCATGTCTAGTATATTCACTCTGACAGGTGATTCATCAATTCTTACTGCGAATTTTGACCCCCCTATTTTCTTAGACGACGGTAGCGAATATGTTTTGGGGTTGTTAAGTTTTGAAACCTACAATACTATTGCTAACATTAGACCTCCCAACAATGAATTTCATCTCGTCGGACTACCTCATATTACTATACCTGAGGGTGCATACGAAATTACGGACATTGCCGACTTTCTGCATAACCAACTTGAGTCTAGCGGAAGTAATGGGCGGGTGCTGCTACGCGGAAACAACAGCACCTTAAAAACCGAAATAAAATCGAACGTTCCAATCGACTTTACATGTGACAATACTATCCGAGACATGTTGGGATTTGACAGCAAAATTTATGATGCGAATATGTGGCATGCAGGTGAACATGTTACGAAAATTTTGAACATTAACTCCATCCTTATCCACTGCAATATCTCTGTCGGTTCCTATAAAAATGGTAAGCCTGGCCACATCGTTCATCAATTCTTCCCCATAGTGCCGCCTGGGTACAAAATAGTGGAAACACCTAACCCTGTCATTTACCTACCGATCAGCACGAGACAGATCACTAACCTAACTGTTAAAATACTGGACCAGACTGATACCCCCGTCAGTTTTAGTAAGGAAACCGTCACGGTAACATTGCATTTAAAGAAGTTATAATGGGTTTTCGATTCAACCTTTCACCCTACCATGTCCAACCCAGTTCGTATAAGAGACGTTGTCCACAGCCTTGTAAAATCAGTTCAGCTTCGTCCGCCAAGCAGTTAACAAAGGCAAACAGAGACTTCTTGCGATCGTTGGGTTTTAAAGTGCTGTCATGAGTATTCTAAATATTGGGGAACGTGTCCTCGTCGACAACTCCATCGTTAGCAATCAGTTGCACACCCATCAACCGTATACAAACCGTTTCGACTATAACGATGAAATTCGAATTCCAATTCCTGAAGATATGTCAACTCTACCAGGTTTGAGCTATCTATACATAGAGGGAAAATTACGGAAAGCAACCGGTGAAGTTACGACGGCTAAATTTCTTAACAATGGGTTGGCTCACTTATTTAGCGAAATCCGATACGAAATCAATGGTGTCGTTGTCGATTCTGTTACCAAACCTGGTATTACATCTACTCTTAAGGGATATGTGTCCTATACCTCTGGTGATGTGAAAAAGCTTCAAAATGCTGGCTGGTTGTACGCCCCCAATACTCACATTACCGATGCACAGGGCAACTTCAGTGCCTGCATAACTTTGAGAATGCTGTTAGGTTTTGCAGAAGATTATGGAAAAGTTATACTTAACATCCGACAAGAACTTGTCCTGATTCGCAGCAATACCGATGCCGACGCTGTATTCAGTGCTACCGTAGCGGAGACGGCTAAAGTTACGATTGACAAGCTGTATTGGAAAGTTCCACATGTCACTCCAGGTCTTGCTCAAGAATTATCTCTAACCAAATACATTGACAAAAATATCGACACGCAAGTAGCGTTTCGCAGCTGGCAACTTCATATCATACCAGGCGTTAATGCCGTGACTCAACATTCTCATGCCATTGCAACAACCACCAAATTGCAAACCTCCAGATACGTCATCGTAGGTTTTCAGACGGAACGTTCGGGGCTCATCTCTAAGGACAATAGCCATTTCGACAAAATTAATCTTACGAATTTCCGAGTTTATCTCAACACCGAACGTTTCCCCTACGATAATTTACATAACAATTATGGCCTCAATCATTACGCCACGTTATACGATATGTACTCCAAGTTTCAATCATCCTATTATAACAAGACCGACGAGCCTTGGTTCACGCCCAATGAGTTTGCTGACAAATCACCCATTGTTGTGATCGATTGTTCCCATCAAAAAGACTACCTCCATGCAAACGCTGTCGTTTTTCGAGTTGAATTTGAAACTTCCGCTAACGTGCCAGCCAACACAACCGCGTATTGTCTCGTTCTTCACGATCGGGTTTTTACTTATAACGCGTTGTCAAAAGCAGTTAAACAACTGTAATTTCTCAAAACCACTTCAGTTGAACCTCGCCTTTTAACGTAACTGGATCGTGCTCCCACCACTTAATACGATGAAGCTCATTATCGACATTCAAGGCTTCAAGACGTCGGATAAGCACTTCAGCCCAAAAGAGTTAGCCGCCTACGACGGTACCTCAGTATCACACTACGTCTTAAAATCACCGTTTCCGTTCACCGCCTTACCATCTAATTTACAACAACAAGCCCACTGGATAATGACTAATCACCATTGCATCGATTGGAATGAGGGATTTACTCCAGCATACATGTTTCCTGCAATTTTGCGACGTCTTCTGCACGATGTCACCGAAGTATATGTGAAAGGTCGAGAAAAAGCAGTTTTTCTACGCCGCTATACCAATATCCCCATCATCGAAGTTGAAGAACAACCGGCCCTCACCCCATCACAACCCGCTTGTTTATATCATTCTGCTCCAGTTTGTTATTGTGCTTTGTCTAACGTTTACCATATCTATAATCACTATGTAATGGAATAAAACAACTTTTTAATTTTTATTGTGTTTTTATTTGCATACAATATATACAGTGTTACTACATGGGTTAAACACCTACGTACTAGTGGAAAAGCGTTCTACATAAATTGTGTGCCTATGTTCTGCGCACAAGACGTCTTGCAGTACTTTAGCCACAGTAAATATCTTGCGTTGGAACCGCAACCTATCCATAGCCTCTCGTTGCCACAGTCCTCTCCGAGCTTCTCGATACGCATACGCCCACGTATGCAAATTGTACACCTGATTCTTCGAGTCGTCAAACTGCACGCTCTTCTTCATTTTCCTTCCTCTCTATAAAGTCTTTCACCTCACACATGTGTTCGTCCAGACCGAGACTAGCCATTAAATCTACAAGGAGGCCTTCATTTATGGCTCCGTTTAAAAATAGTCGACCAACAGCAACACCGTTTTTGTACATTTTTTCTTTTTTCTTCAGTTCCTCGTCACTGAACCAACCAAAACCGTATATGGCTTCGTGAGACGCGTCAAACGCCAAATCTTCCAACAAACTCACTAATCGTTTAACCGCACTAGGTACGTCTCTTGCAGTTGGTCGAGCGGCTTCTCTATACCACATCCACATGACTAAGCTTCTAGTGGTTAAATGCGATGTTGCGTGCATTATATTTAGTTAAATGTTACAGGTTATCAATATTTGAAATATATCTCCAGAAGAGCGAGCCATATCCACTCCTAACTTGAAGTGTGAACATGCCGGTTGGTGTAGCGTTAATTTTCGTTGTAGATTTACACGGTAGATCGAATACTGAGACACGTTCTTCCAGCGTTTCAGCAAAGGGATGCTTTGGGTGGTAGTCCACATCCAGCGTCAGCGATGTATTTCCTTCTCTAGCAAAATATTTTAAAATGTTTTTTTCCAAATTGGCAATCAGTCGTTTCCGTTTTTCTTGTTGATTTTGGCTATCGCCAGCCATAGCAGTCACTACATACGCGTCAAATTCCAAGTCTAAATTTCTGAGTCCCGAGGAATTTCTCACTATTTTATCTAAATTGTTTTTTGCATCTTCAAACCAGAAAGCACAGCACAACTTTACAGCGTGCTTTAATGTGATTTCATGTGAAGAATCGTCACTTGGAGTCTGATCCATTATTTTATACGTAAACGAATAGTGTGCGAACTTGACCTTTTATACTTTCGATTATCCCGAAGGTCATCGCCTTTTTTCATTAAATAGTTTAAGGACTCGGTGGTCTAATGGTATGACACCTGGGGAGCCAATCGGTGCATTAAAGGGAATTCTAGAAACTGCGCCTCAGGAGATCTGGGTTCGAATCCTAGTCGAGTCAATTTTTTAATAAATAATGATTTATTTAGTAGACAATGAGAATAGCCCATCCACATGACTAAGCTAATACCTGCAGACCAAGTTCTTCTATTTGAACGTCGCACCGAACAATGTTACTACCATACTTTAAAATTTCATACATGGAAACAGTGTTCTCGGTTGTTACCGCCAGGTCTTGCAACACACTCCGTATATTGCTAATGCAGTCCCCAGGCAGGTTTGCAATACCCGTCACTATTTTGTGATAAAATTGCTCAAAGTTCTGCGCTTTTAGAACTCCGAATCGCAATTCCACCAGCCTCTGCAAGTCCCACAGCTCTTCCAACGATTCTTTCGATAAGTAGACTTCACTCTGTCCCACTTCTTCAATTTTTAGTATCTTCTTTTCCTGAAGTTCCAAGAATGTATACTGTTTCCGTGCAGCTACCAGCGGAGACCACTGCTCTTCGGAGGAGGAATAGAAATAATTCGTCAGGATCCCCTGATTTTCAATTAGGGTAGCCCAATCCAACTCCTCGAACTCCACCCAATCGTTTTTGTTTCCTCTTATTTGAATCACTGGGGAAAATCCGGAGTTCTCCCTTAACCCCACACACACGTACTTTGAACTGGAGTTGTTTAACTTGTACGTTGTACTATTCAGAAGCACCGGACATAACTGCACTTTATGTACTCTCGTAGTACTGCTCGCCACCGCAGCTACTTGCCGACCCTTAACTACTTCTATGGCTTTTAACAAGGCTTCCATATCAGCGTTCGAATGCTACTACCCTTGCAGACTCTTTTACGCGCTTTTATTCTCACATTTCCAAGGTTACATGTGGATCCTTGACCTTGAGCAACCGAACTTGCAAAATAGCGCTGACCTTGATCGTTGACTTAGCCTTCCAAGTGGCCTCGACCTTCAGGTTTAGCCTTGACCTTGAAGTTCAGCCTTGCAAAATAGCCTTGACCTTGAACTCAAGGACAAGTGGTGGGGGGAGGTTCTACAACTGTCCATTCTAACCTACTCCTGTCACACAGCATCCATGTGAATATTATCACTTATAATAATGCAGAAGACGAAAAGCCGTGTTTACACAACTAAAAGTACCACAGTTGCATTCCACCATTTCTATTTTCGGGTTTTTGTAAACAAACTTCCCTTAACTTTTAATAGCGATATTATCACAGAAAACAATTATATATTATGCCTGTTTCTTGTGTTTTTTAAAACTGTTGACACAGATTCAAAGGCAAGTGAATTTTGGTTAATAATAAAGAGAGTTACTGAATGCAACCAACGGCCGAAGCAAAGAAATATTGAAGCTGTGGTTTTAAGCATATTAAATGTGTCTCTGACTCTGATGTTTACACATAACCTATAAATTATTTTGACTACGAAACTTTTGCAAATTGTTGTTCATCGCTTTGATTGCCCTGCAAATATACCACAGAGTTGGCGTAGTACCCTGCATACGGGCTGATTTTCAGGTATGCCGATCAACGAAGAATTATACGAGGGAAACGTTGCAGTAAAAAGAGTTGGCGTTGTACCCCGATGTCGGTAATAAACCTGCATCCGCGCTGATTTTCAGGTATGCCGATCAAAGATGAGTTACACGAAGTAAAACAATTTGTTTCCTTTATTATAGCGACCTAAGAAATACAGAAAACCGTGAGCTCCCCAAGTTTGGAATCTACTTGGTTCGACCTGCAAAACACTGCTTTCCGGTCTCGTAACGTAAATTACTATTAAGATTAATTTAGTTTGAAATGTGTATAGCTCAATACTGCCGTCATAAGCAAGAAGGCGGTATCTACAAAAAAATCGAAATTGAGTTATTGGTATTGTTGGAATTGGTACAAAATTCCAATCATTTTAGATAAGTAACAAATAGATATCTGCACCGTAACTATGATTTTCAGATGAAAAAAGGCGGTATTTGCAGAAATTTTGTTACTTATAAAGAGCAAGATGCAAAAGTGATAAGCAGTATCTGCGTGTAGAAGCCGCCTTCTTTTTTTGTTTTGTTAGATACCGCCTTTATTGTCTGTTTTCGTGATCGCAAACGTTCAGATACGGCCAACTGCCGTTTCATTAAATTAATAGTAGGTATCAACTCTTCCATTATACAACATTGTCAAGTAGATGCCGCTTTTTCAATCTGTATTTAGTGTTCGGTCGATTGTATCAGATTGATAATTTGCAAAAAGTATTGACCAAATGTGTTTTGTGCCAATGATTTAATGTCACTTTAATGTCAAAATTTAAAGATCATTTGTAATGTTTAGTAATAACGAATATTGTGACATGTACCTCATTCCTGGTGAATGCAATGGAAACTTAAGAAATGCTGTTCTAGAATATTCGTTGCGTTATCCCAATCGTCGTCATCTCGATAAAAATGTTTTTCAGCGGCTTGAGCAGCGTATGCGGGAAACTGATCGTTTTGAATTAAATTACAACCACCATGGGCGACCACGAACAACCAGGACTGCTCAATTAGAAGATCAAGTTGTTGCAGTCGTGGAAAATCAACCAGGTATGAGCAAACATGGAATCGCCCAAGAGCTTGGTATAAATTGCAGTTTAGTGCATAGAATTTTAAAAGGGGACAATTATCACACTTTTCATTATTCAAAAGTTCATGCTCTACAAGAAAACCACTTTCTGCAAAGAACGAATTTTAGGCAGTGGTTGCTACAGCAAATTGAAGCAGATGAAGACTTTACAAAAAAAGTATAATGGACGGAGGAAGCAACTTTTACTTGAGGGGTACTTATTTAACAAGCACAACAATCATTACTGGGCAGTTGAAAACCCCAATGTATTTCACATAAGAGGTTTTCAGCAACGGTTTTGTGCTAAATATTTGGGCAGGCATATTAGGTACATACATCATTGGACCATTCTTTTTACCCAATCACCCACAGCACCAGCAAATAAACAAGAGCTACGCAATAGAATAACTGCGGCTGCTGCCACAGTAACACTAGAGATGTTGAACCGGGTACATAGCAATATTAGAAGAAGAGCACAAGCTGCAAATAAGAAAATTTTAAATATTTACTATAATAATTAATGTTTTTTTATGCGTTTAGTTGTAATTGTTGCTTTCTTGAATTTTGTATTGTTTCCATAGTTTCAAAAGAGATTAAAATACTTTAATTCCCTTTGTTTTAGTTTAACCTTTAACAGTGTTGCCATTTTTTAAAAATTTTAACTGCTTATAACTTTTAAACGGGCCATTATATTACATTTGCAGTTAAATATATTAGCTTATTTAGACACGCTCTAGCTCCTCTTGAATATATGGTTAGGTATTTTTGGAACACCCCGCATTGGTATAGGAATATAAAATAAAAGCAAATAAATGTTTTAATCGATTTATTTATCACTTTAATTGCAGTACTGTAAAATAAATAAATCCAAACATCGTTTTTTTTAAAGCACGACCGCTGCGATATGTGAAAAGCGCAGGTCTATTTTTAAACGATCAAATTATGTATTCCGACTATCGTATGTCATGTCATAATGTTGCCTTCCGTCATCCATCAAAAGAATCTACAGTAATTAAATTCACTGACATGGCAAATAAATATGACTTAACTATTGATAAAAAATAGATTTAATAATATGGTCAAAATTTATTTAAAAACAATTTAAATTCAAACACATTTAGTAAATTTATTCAGAAAATGTATAATAGTTACAAAAACCTTGCGCTTCCATACTTTGACCAAATGATTTAAAAAGATATTTTTGTCAACTACACGGAAAAATTGCATGTTCAACCATTGGAAAAGTGATTCTTCCATGCTCACGTAAATCTTTTATATTCGCTGGAAAACTCTCACTTTTCTTAACTTGTAGAACAGTCATACCTCTATAATAATGCAGAACACTACAGGCCGTGTTTAGACGATGAAAAGTACCATAGTTACATTCATACATTTCTATTTTTGGGTTTTTGTAAACAAACTTCCCAGTACTTTTAATAGCGATATTATCAAGGAACACATCGACGGCCGACGTTTACAGCCGCATCGGGCAGGCAACATCAACATTCGCCTTGCTCAAATGGTGCGTATGGAAATGAACAAATACTACCATCAAAACGAAAGTACGCTTATACCGAACGCTGATCCTTCCCATTCTTCTTTATGGATCGGAAACGTGGACATTGCTTAAGCCGGACCTTGACAAGCTTGAGGTCTTCCAAATGCGATGCTTGAGGCAAATTCTCGGTGACTCGCTCCACGACCGCCTTCGAAACGAAACAATTACAGGAAGATGTGATCAACAAACACTGATAGGAGAACAAATACAAAAACGTCGACTATGATGGTTCGAACATGTCTGCCGAATGGATGATAACCGTTTGCCATGTAAACTTTTTTGGCAAGACCGTCCGGAAAACTGGAGAATTCAGCGATCGGCACCGAAGAAAACCTGGCTAAAGAATATTGAGGGCGACTTAAAGAATCAGCGATTATCGATTATCGATGCCCAAGACGTCGCCAAAAATCGTCAAGAATGGAAACGAATCATAAATGGAGTTCGAGCCCAGCGGCACGTCCCGCCCGGACCGCCAGCTAACGGACCAAAGAAGAAGAAGAAGACTAATAATAATAAATAGGGAAAAATACATTTGACGCAAAATCACAATTAATTACTTCCTTTTTAGGCCAGTCGACAAGTACATTTTAGCGGGAATAATTCCGGACAAGCTGGAATAAATTTTAATCTGTTCTGTTGGGACTCAGAAAATATATATTAATTTTGCACCCCTTGACAGGCCCGGATTTAACCGCTATGCTTAAAAAAAGGTCTAAATTTTTATATTTTTCCTAATATTAGTGAATATCTTGATTAGTATCAACTTTTGAGCAAAATACGCAGTTATAAAAATTAAAGAAGAGTAAATTCTCTACAAAAAATGTTCTATACATTTTTGTCATATATTCGCTTGTTTGGAATTCATAAGCGTCGAAATATATTTTTTTTCGAGCATTTGCTTGTTACTTTCTTTTACGATAAAAGAAGTATTGGATTCACCCCAAAAATTCGAAATTGAGTTTTCAACAGATCTTCACGTTTTAAAGTGCCCTGAACCTAAAAAACATGTTTTTGTTCATTGCTCTGTCTGTGTGTCGGTCTGGCTGTGTGTGTTTGTGAACAGAATATCTCAAAACGAAAAGAGGTATGGCGTTGAAACTTCATATATAAGTTGTGTGTACTATCTAGATGCGACAGCAAGCTTTTGAAGAAAATCGCATAACCGAAAGTAGGTGTTTACTCTTGTGTTTTTTCAGTTTTTTTGGATTTTTTCAAAAACGGCTCTAACGATTTTTTCAAACTTTACAATTTTATTAAATTTTTAATGTGTATTGATGTGAGCTAGGCAATTTTTCAGTCGAATACCTCTAAAATGGGTTTCTTTTGTTTTCTTTTCCAAATTTTTTTATTAACTCCTATTTTAAATAGGACACCCAGTATATTATTACATTCTTGAATTCAGCTTAAAATTTTAGAGAAAATTTGTCTCTTGAACTAACGCTCTATTTTGTATGGTTTCTGTACAAATTGCAATTTTTGAAAATTTTTGACAAATGCTTGAGTTTATGTACCTATGTATGTATGTATAATCGATAACCTCGTTTTACCTTGCGGTGTAGAGGCTGGTGCTTTTTGTGCTTGCATCTGGCGGTACAATGCTCAACTTGCCCCGGATTCGGGATACAAAGTTAAAGATTAAAAATCAAATTTAGGCTAATTATAAAATCACTATGAAAGGAAGTTGTGTGCGTGTATCACACCAGATTTTTTTGATTATTATTGACGTTCCACTATTCCAACTTTGCTAACTTCAAGTTTCTTTTAAAGTTGACTGCTCATCAATTTGTTTTGCCTTTTTGATGTTGGTGGTTGTTCAATATCACTTTGACTTTCAACAATATCTGTCTCGTGTTCCGAATTTGCTTCATAATCTTGGGAATGTTCTATTGATTGTTCTAGATCGATATGCAAGTCCTCGTCGTCGTCTTCGTCGTCTACTTCGATCACGTCCACAGTATTCAAACAAGATTTGTCCTGACAGAAACCACATATTACTGAGCAATGAAAACCTGCTTTGCGACAAGATACATTACAACCTTTGGCGCATATATATATATAAGGATTTTTTACAGCTGACGCTGTTTTCCTTGACTCAACCACATTTTCCATTCTTGTCTATTTTCCCAGTCTCCATCTTCCAGGTGTTTATTGTTCATCGCGTTGTCGGCTTCATTCCTCCAAGATCTTCTGGGTCTTCCTCGTTTTTTTCCCTTCGGGCTCCATTCTGTGATCTTTGTTATCCATCGGTTGGGTTCTGACGTTCTCACATGTCCGTACCAAATCAATCTTTTCTGTTCGATGTATTCTAGCGTATCTTTTACTACTTTCATTCGTCTTTTAATTTCCTCGTTGGTAACTCTGTCAGTTCTTTTAATTCCGCAGCTTCTTCTCCAGAAATCCATTTCTGTTGAATAAATTTTTTTTCCTTTTTATTTAATACCCAGATTTCTGCTCCGTATGTTAGTATACTGCGTACTAGAGTGTTGTAAATTCTAGTCTTTGTCGTTTTTGTGAGGTGTCTATCCCAAAGCACTGGGTTAAGTTGTTTTATTGTATTTCTGGTTTGTCCCAATCTACTTTTAATTTCTGCTTCAGTTGTACCCTTTTTTGAGATAATAAATCCTAAGTATCTGAATTTGTCTGTTCCCCTTATTAATTCATTAGAAATTCCTCCAGGTCCAGGGGATTTGTTATTTTTAACTGTTTTTGTGTTATTTCGAACTTCCTCTAGTGTCACCATTAATTCGTCGTTGACTTGTTCTGTGTTTTCGTCCTCTTCTATAAATTGAGGTCGTTTCTCTATTAATAAGTCCTTATAATATTCTTCCCATTGTTTTTCTTGTATGTACGTCAGACTCGTCTTTTCCTTAGAGTTTTTCCGTAGTCCTTTTAGTACCTTCCATTATTCTGAATTTCTTGTAGCTCCTATGTACTGGTCGATGTTTCTGCAAGTTTCTCCCCATTTATCGTTTTTCTCCTTTACTACCATCCGTTTTGCCTCTCTATTTGTTTGTCGGTATTTTTGGAAATCATCCGTATTTTTGGTACTTAGCCACTTATTGTATAAAATTTTCTTCTCCTTAATACATTCCTCAGTAATCTCCGTCAGTTTTATGTTATACCGATTTGATGTTCTTTCTTCCAACCCTAGAGCTTCCATTGCTGCTTCTTTCATACTCTTTTTTATGAGTTCGTACGTTTTCTCGATGTTTTCGTACCTGAATTCTGCTAACTTCTGATCCAGCCTTCTTCTATATAAGTCTTTTACTGACTCTTCTCTAAACAGATATAGTTTGAACTTTTCCCCTTCTATTCGTGTCATGTTTGATCTAGGTTCTGTTTCTGTCGGTTGTTGATTTTTGATCCAGGGTATTTCCATTTTTGCAATGAGTAGCTTGTGGTCGGATCCACATTTCGCACCTCTTTTTACTCGAATGTCTTTTATTATAATTTTAGTTTTGACTTTGACAATGAAGTAATCTATGATTGATTTTAAATTTCTTTTTTCTTGTGTCCATGTGTACTTGTGGATCTCTTTGTGGCGATAAAAACCGTGCGTTATTCGTAAGTTGTTGGTTTCGCATAATTCAATAATTCTTTCTCCATTTTCATTTTCTGTTTCTTCGCCAAATCTTCCCACTGTCTTGTCGTTAACTTTCCTTCCTGTCCTGCCATTTAGGTCTCCTGCAAGGATGAGTTCTTGGTTGTGTTTAATTTGTTCTATTTGATCCTGTAACGTTTCCATAAATTGATTTTTTTCTATTTCTGGTGTATCATGCGTCGGTCCGTATACTCCCAAGATTACTATTTGTCGTCCTAATAAGGTCATTTCCACTTTAATAATCTTTTCATTAATGGGTTCCCAGGTCTTAATTTTCTTTATCCATCTTTCCTTAATCAGGATTCCTACTCCGGATTTTGCTCTTTCTTATTTTTTCACCCCACTGCAGCAGTGGAAGACTCCGTTTGTTTGTTCTATCCCATTTCCTTTTTTCTTCGTCTCACTGATTACCATTATGTCAATATCCATTTTTTTGAACTCATCAGTAACTTCTTTATTTTTTGTGTTCCAGCCTTGGATATTCCAAGTTCCACAGACGATTAATCTCTTCTTTCTTTGTCGGTGTTTCTTTTCCTTTTTGTGGTTGAGTTTTAAGTCTGGGGTTTTTAAACTATCAGCAGAATTGCCCCCCCCCCCGTATCCATTGGGGCACCCTCCTACGGAGGTGTGGATTTCCACCCGGGGAATGATTACTATTTTGTTTTTCATCCTGCTTCCATTTATTTTGCCCTTTCACTTTTTATATGTGTCAGGGTGCTAACTCCTGGCGCCATAACCCCCTGTTGGAGGACCTTCTTTTCCAGCCGCCCATTATGGGACAGACGCTGTTCGTAGCCGCCCAATCTGAGACAGACGCTACTATTTGCCTGTTTGGTCCGCGGGAGGTATTTTGTTTTCCTTCTACCTGGTATATCTACTGGGCATTCCTCTATCCGCCACCTGGGGACGCGCCCTCTAGGGATGCAGGCTCCCCCCGAGGGCCTTTGGCGCATTTACAAGAAATTAGTTTCAGTAATTCTTGGGGAGCTGCGTCTTGTACAGTGGGAATGGGCATTAATCCATTCTTTGAATTTCTCCATCCCCACTCGAAAGGTGATTTTTCGTGTCCATACCATAGGTGAATTTGGTTGTAAGTACGGAACGAGTGCAAGCGAGCTGCGTCTTTGGTTGGTGGTAATGATGCTAGATTTGGTAAACTTCTGTTAATAGATTGTACGAAACACTGGTATCTATACCTGTTCAATGATACACAGTGTGTTGATCCATACAAAAGAAGAAGAAATTGTTCTCCCACTTTATCTATTTCCTCTGGGGACGCGTTTGGGTCTTTGAAAATTTGAACAGCCTTCTGTAAGTTTTTCTCTTTCTGTAGAAGTTTAACGAACTTCATTTTTCCCTGCCTGTATAGTGCGGAAACAGTATCGCAGCCACTAAATGCATGCAGAAATAAAATGTTGTCCCTAATTGAATCATCCGGAATTACTCCCGCTAACAGCCATTTCAAAAGACTTATCGACTGGCCTATTAACCAAAATTTGATTTTTAATCTTTAACTTTGTATCCCGAATCCGGGGCAAGTTGAGCATTGTACCGCCAGATGCAAGCACATGAAGCAGCAGCTTCTACACCGCAAGTATTATACATACTTACAAACATACAAGCATTTGTAAAAAAATTTCAAAATAGCAATTTGTACAGAAACCGTACACAATAGAGCGTTAGTTCAAGAGACAAATTTTCTCTAAAATTTTAAGCTGAATTCAAGAATTTAATAATATACTGGGTGTTTTATTTAAAATAGAAGTTAATAAAAAAAATTGGAAAAGAAAACAAAAGAAACCCATTTTAGAGGTATTCGACTGAAAAATTGCCTAGCTCACATCAATACACATTAAAAATTTAATAAAATTGTAAAGTTTGAAAAAAATCGTTAGAGCTGTTTTTGAAAAAATCCAAAAAAAACTGAAAAATCACAAGAGCAAACACCTACTTCCGGTTATGCGATTTTCTTCAAAAGCTTGCTGTCGCATCTAGATAGTACACAAAACTTATATATGAAGTTTCAACGCCATACCTCTTTTCGTTTTTGAGATATTCTGTTCACAAACAGACACACAGACAGACAGATACACAGATAGAGCAATGAACAAAAACATGTTTTTTGGGTTCAGGGGACTTTAAAACGTGAAGATCTGTTGAAAACTCAATTTCGAATTTTTGGGGTGAATCCAATACTTCTTTTATCGTAAAAGAAAGTAACAAGCAAATGCTCGAAAAAAAATATATTTCGACGCCTATGAATTCGAAACAAGCAAACGTATGACAAAAATGTATAGAACATTTTTTGTAGAGAATTTACTCTTCTTTAATTTTGACAACTACGCATTTTGCTCAAAAGTTGATACTAATCGAGATATTCACTAATATTAGGAAAAATATAAAAAAATAGACCTTTTTTTAAGCATAGCGGTTAAATCCGGGCCTGTCAAGGGGTGCAAAATTAATATATATCTTCTGAGTCCCAACAGAACAGATTAAAATTTATTCCAGCTTGTCCGGAATTACTCCCGCTAACAGCCATTTTAAAAGACTTATCGACTGGCCTAATTACACAATACAAAGAAACTAGTCTAATACAGGATTGTATATAAAAGAAAGTTAATTATGTTGTAGTAAAGATTACAAACGGTAAATTGAGAAGTGATTCTTTAAGAAGTTGAAATACACATTGCAAGTAGTATTAAAAATGTCAATATGGAGATGACAATGTATGTTATAGTAACGCATCATACGGCTCAGAATTGAGAAATGACCTATATTATTTGAGTGCGTATTAATTGAAAACAAATATGAATGTCTGGTTCGGTAACTTGGGACGTTTAACGGTAATTGGGATACTAAGTGAGGACAGTCTACAATGTTATTCATTAGTTTAAATAAAAATAATTGTTCACTAACAGTTCTTCTCATTTCTAGTGTCTCTAAACCCAGGTACAAAAGTCTGTCTCTATAAGGATTAGGCGGTATTTTAAATTTAAAAAATATAAGCTCTGTGAAGCGATGTTGAACGGATTCTATCTGATTCTTGTATACACTGTAATTAGGTGACCAAATAATGCTTGCGTATTCGAGTTTAGATCTCACAAGCGCAATATATAGCATTTTATAGGACTGCATGTTGCTGAAGCATTTCGTTATGCGAAAAATGAAACCTATCATCGAGTAGGCTTTCTTGCATATTTGATCAATATGGTTTTTAAAACTAAGACTATGGTCTAACAATACCCCTAGATCTGATATACACACGGTTCTTTGAATCTGTGCACCACTGATTTTATAATTTACAGTGATAGGATTTAGTTTTCTGTGGAAAGATATTATATGACACTTACTAAAATTCAGGTACATTAAATTAAGTGTGCACCATTCATTCACCGCGTCGATATCGTTTTGCAATAATGTGGCGTCATTAATATTATTGATTGTACGGAATAATTTCAAATCATCAGCATATAACAAAGAGTGGGATTTTAAATTAAATGCAAGGTCATTAATAAATATTATAAATAACATTGGTCCTAAAATTGAACCTTGTGGGATTCCAGAAGTACAATTGATAGGCCTCGATTTGAAACCGTTCAGAACAACGAACTGCGTTCTGTTTACAATGTATGAGCTGAACCATCTATACAGATCTCCTTTAATTCCATAGGCTTCCAACTTTAAGAGCAATATTTTATGATTCACTTTGTCAAATGCTTTGGAGAAATCTGTATAGATGGCATCAACTTGTCTTTGGTTTGCCAATTGTTCTTGAAGAAATGCCACATACTCGCATAAATTAGTAGTGGTTGATTTATTTTTAACAAAACCGTGCTGTTCGGATGCAATATATTTAGAAATGTAAGAAAATGAAGAATTATGTACTACTTTCTCGAAAACCTTAGCAAAAGCTGAAATTATTGAAATCGGTCGATAGTTTTGTGTGTTCGACTTATCGCCACACTTGAAAATTGGTACAATTTGGGCCTTTTTCCATTCATTTGGGAAAGTTCATTGCTTTAAGGACATTACAAACAATAAATACAGAGGGTATGCTAAACCATTAGCAGTTTTTTTCAAAAAATAAGATGGTATGCCATCTGGCCCGGGCCCTTTATTTGTATCCAGCTTGGAAATGCAGTCATGTACCTGGAGAATTGTTATATTAATATTCATTAATGCATCGTTTACATTCGATTCTATTGATGATAGATCTGGAGCCGTTGTAAGCGGTATGTTACTATATACAGATTCGAAGTATTTAGCGAATATGTTACATATCTCTTCACCTGTACATGCAATCTCGGCATTAAAATTCATTTCGTTGGGATAAGCATTGGCTTTTCGTTTGCTTTTTGCGTATGACCAGAATGATTTAGTATCTATTGTTAAATTAGATTCAATATTGGTGATGTATGCATCATAGCATGTTTTCTGCATTCTCTTCACTCTAGATCTTAAGATCTTGTATGTCTCTAGGTCATAGGGGTGATTAAATAATTTATACTTGCGTTCGTATTTAGATTTTTCTTTAATTGTCTTTATTAAAGCTGAGGAATACCAATGAGGGAATTTCGCATTATTTAAGTTAATTATAATTTTAGGCACATGAAGTGAGATAATGTCCCAAAGAATAGAATAGAACACCGAGATGGCATCATTACAATTCATACCAGAAAATATAATTGACCAGTCAATGGTTTCTAATACAGCATTAATAGAGAAATAGTTACCAGCTTTAAAATTGTACTTACTTCTAACACGATTATTTTCTAGGTTATTATTATTACAGACACTATTCCGTATTGATATAAGTAACGGTGGGTGGTACCCATCAATTACAGACAAGTGATCAGGAGCGATTGATACAGACATATTACTTACATTTGAGAACACTAGATCAAGCAATCTGTTTAAGACATTATACACAAAATTGCATTGCTTCAGACCTGATAGTACGATTTCGTTGATAAAAATTGATGCTGTCTGAGTGAAAGGTAAGCATTTAATATCATTCGGAGCCCAATGGATATTTGGTAAATTATAATCACCTACTAACAGCAACCTCGAGTTGTCGTCCATGTTGAGTACCAGAGAGTTGACTCTATTCATGTGTGTTAAATAGAGGGCAGTCGGGCAGTTGGGTGGAAAATATATAGCACATAGATTTAAGTATCGAAATTCACGTCCCGCGATCTCGATTCGCAACCAAATATCTTCATTATCGGTTTCCCACTCGTATTTACGCGTGCACTTGATATTTTTTCGAACTGCCACTAACACTCCGCCCCCAGTCCGTTTACCCGCTCCAATAAAATCTCTGTCTCTACGGAACAACGTAAAATCATCATTAAACAACTGTGCATCAAAAATATCGCTGTTTAAACAGGTTTCCGTTATACAGATAATGTCATAGGTTGAAAGTAACACGTTGTAAAATTCTACTGTCTTTGATTTTAATCCACGGGAATTTTGATAATATACACTTATAGCAGCCATTGAAAAGAAAAAAGTTACAGGTAAATAATTGTATTATTAACCAAGAAAAATAAAAAGTTAGCGTTCAATGTAATGCCGATAAACATGCTTCACTACGTATCAGAACAGGACGAGAATCATCAGATTTGCGCACATAAATCTGAGCATTTTTTACCCAATTGTACTTATATTGTTTAGTTTTGCAAGCTGCACGCGTCAGATAATGCAATCTTTTATTTCTAGCGGTTAGGTGTTCATTGAAATAAACTGGAGAGTTTAATCCCACTGCTGTAGACACAGCTTGCTTATTGTTTCTGCAATTCACCATTATCTTCTCCTTGAGCAGATTAGATTTAAATTTAACAAGTATATTCCTGGGCTTTGTCGATTTCTTATCCATATGCTGTATACGATGGCAGACATCGATGTCCGATTCGTCTATGGGTACATCAATTACATTCCCAACATCTTTCAGGATCTTAATAATATTTTCCCCGTTTTTCTCCGGCACACCTTGAATTTCAATATTATTCTTGCGCGAGTATTGTTCAAGAGAATCGACCCTGCTGGTCAGCGCGTTTATCTCGGTTTGCAAGAGTGCATTCTGCTCTTTGAGGGTGGTTACGATATTTATTTCTTTTTTAAACTCATTCAGGGTTTTTTCAAAATCATGTACTTTTTCACTTACGAAAGAAATAGTATTAGTTAATGTTTGGTTGACATCCTTGAGATTTTTAATTTCGTCAGTCAAATTAGCGATCGCATGTGATAAGCTGCTATCATCAACGCGGTCACCCAGTGAACCGGCACGATTACCTGCTTGACTTTCATTAAGCTTTAAGCAAATCACATTTCCACAGAAAACCAGGCAGATTTTTAAATAACTTGACGTTGTTATCCGATAGTTGCACACACTTTGGGTGATAAATTTTCTTGCATGGACCACTACATTGCAAACCTGTTTCTTGCCGATTGATTTGAAGGTTACAAACCATACACAGATTAACCATTGTTGTTATGTGATATTTCGCGGAAAACTTAAATATACGTCCGTCTCAGACTAGATCCGAACTATCTATAGACGTAAGACTAATACTGAATCCCCGCGTGTACCGAAAGATTGAAGTCGGTGAATCCCCGGTTAACTCGGGAAAGTCCCTCAGTGAAGGCAGGCAGCGAAGTTGGCGCGCGGCGCGATTGAGAAATGCAACAGCGACACTTGCGACAGAAAAATGAGACAAGGCGTTTATTTTTTATTTTGTTTTTTGTCCGTTTAAGAGAACATTTTCTTGTGTCCGCGTCCGTTCAAGAGAATGTCCGTCCAAGAGGGAGTTAACACATGCAAATTATATGAGAGTCGGTCGGGACCATGAGAAACTGTCTGTCCAAGGGAGGTGACCGTGTATCCGCGAAGGGGAATTTCACTGTAACAGCAATAAGATATCATGAACAAGAAAATAACACGTATTGCTTGAGTAAGAAAGAGATAAACATAATAGCAAATATTGGAGTAGGCCTGACGCACATTTAATTATGACAGATGTCAACCACACATGCCTACTAAAATAATTTTTTTTTCGTATGGTCATCTCTTACTTACCTAAGCATTCTATTTTGTTGTTCATGTTATCTCATTGCTGTTATATATAATTATGGCCCAATCCGTATTACAGCATAATTTTGATTTAGAGTAATGAAATAGTATATTGTATGTTAAGAGCTGAAAGTGCATTCTTGCCGCTTGCGCATGAATATTGCTGGTTGAGGCAAAGCCGAAACCAGCAATCATGCAAAAGTGGCAAGCGCACTTTTAGCTCGAAACATACATACAATTTTTTCGACGACTGAGCATATTATTAATGGAAAATAACATATTTCATTTTATTGCAAATATTAATTGACAATCAAGTTAACATCCCTTTAGACGTATTTCATACAATGTTTCGTACGCTTAATTTTGAAGTTTTGAAATGAAAACGTCAGAAGTGTCATTCAATTTCACAGTTTATTCTTCGAAAATTGAACTTTAGCAATGAGAACGTGCATAATTTGTTCTATTTCTTGTAATTCTTCAAGCGAAGACCTATCTTTTCACCGGTGTGTTAAGCAGATAGTTTGTTTAATTAAAACCTTCTTTAAAAAATTATTTCAGTTTTTTTATTGATATTCATATCCCTCATAGCATTAGGAAAGGAATGAATATCAAAAAAGTTCCCTATCCAAGCTTCAAAAAGGATTGATTCCGTACAGTTTTTCAAGGCACCTAACTTCTGAATGAATTATGAACTGTAAAGTTGAGGTTAATGTTTCCTTTTGCTTCTTCAGCTGCTCGTCCACACTCTCATCATGTTTTTCATCAAATTCGAATGTGGGAAATAACAGCAGTTCATGCAGATGTGTGGGGGTTGGAAAAAATTGTAACTGTTCGTTACCACGCAACTGAGGTGCAAGCTCCAGCAAGCCGTATAAATTTGGTTGCGCGTTCTTGTAAAATGAGGTGCAGGAAGAGATGTGATTGATATCGAAGTTCTTAGTGATGAAAAGAATGATATTGAGGACTGTACATTATTAGAAGCAGAAGATTTATTCTCATATTCTTTAACATATTTAAACGTACAAATGGAAACATTTCTAAACGATGGTAACATTAACTAGAATTTCAAATAGCAAAGTTAATTTTGATTCTGAGTGCTATTTTTCCAACATAAGTGAATTTATGCCTACAGGGGCACCACTATAAAAAAACACACCAGTAAATTTAACTGTATTTTTCCAAAAAATTTAAGTACCACTTTCAAAATTGGTACAACAAAAGTTTAATTTATCATTCTTGCAAAGAAATGTGCTCTACAAATTTACTTCTATCCATTTTTATCGAAAACCCCTGTTTTTGCGATATTGACCAGAAACTAAACGAGCGAGCACATTTCGTGCTGTACGCTCAAACTTATTTCGCACTCTTGCTGCAGATTACACAAGACAGACCTTTTGAAACTTGTATTTCCAATACGATGCACTTCGTAGTTAATAGCCAAAAACCAGTGCTACTACCAGTCTCAGAGGTATTTTTTGAGACTACGGGTATGTGCATCACTACTTGGGTAGAGAATTTTTTTGATAATCATTCTTAATGCCATTAGAGATATAAATATTAAAAAAATTACCAATTTTAAAATTTGGCTTAGACCAAATCACGGGTGGCTGGAGTACCATACTCCATCAAACAAATCCTTGCAAGGCACATAAAAATGAAAAATACTAGATGCTTACTAATTTTTTCTGAAAATGGATCTTTTTCATAATGCACAATTAAATAAACAGAGCTATTTATTTAATAACCAACTGTTTTGGGCTAAAATGCAGAATCAGAGGCCAATTACACTGCTAACTCTTTTCCTTATAATTTTGGTTATGGTTAGTAGAGAAACAACATTAAATAATTATTAATATTAACAATAGCAGGGATATTGGCCTCGGATTCTGCATTTTCCCCGTTGTTGCATAAATCAAAGTTCTGCTTCCTTTTTATTTATTTATTTATAATAAACGGGGCTGCGCGCGCTATTGCGCGGTCTATCCTATTCAATTTACCACCATTTTTAGGCCTATTACGTAGGGCCTTTCCGTTCTGATACACACTTGTTACACAATCTCAGAAAACACAACATTTCGCATGAAAGGAAGCCGTGACACAGGTATTTGTAGTCATATTTCAGTAATATTTCAGACGTTTTCAACTGAAAACCATTATTGTTAGTTTCAGTATCACCGTTTTAAAACAGCTTTTTTGATAAAACCGGAGTTATTTGTAGATAAACACCCGTGCAAGTTTTAATTGATGTTAACCATCTAAAGGAGATCTGTTATCATTTGAAGAGAGAATAATTGCTTAAAATGGAGCCCTCGGGGATGCGCCCCTCTCCAAGAAAGCTCACGGGGTTCCGTCCCTCTCTAATGGGGCCCTCGGGCATCCGCCCCTCTCCAAGGGGGCCCTTGGGGCTCCGCCCCTCTCCAAGGGGCCATCGGGTTTCCGCCCCTCTCCAAGGGGGCCCTCGGGGCTCCGTACTTCTCCAAGGGGCCATCGCGGCTCCGCCCCTCTCCAAGGGGGCCCTCGGGGCTCCGCCCCTTTCCAAGGGGGCCCTTGGGGCTCCGTACCTCTCCAAGGGGCCATCGCGGCTCCGCCCCTCTCCAAGGGGGCCCTCTCGGGGCTCCGCCCCTATCCAAGGGGGCCCTTGGGGCTCCGCCCCTCTCCAAGGGGGCCCTTGGGGCTTCGTCCCTCTCCAAGGGGCGCTCGGGGCTCCGCCCCTCTCTAAGGGGGCCCTCAGGGCTCCACCCCTCTCCAAGGGGGCTATCGGGGCCCCGCCCCTCTCCAAGGGGGCCATCGGGGCTCCGCTCCTCTCCAAGGAACCCCCCAAAGCTCCGCCCCTTTTCAAGGGGGCCCTCAGGGCTCCACCCCTCTCCAAGGGGGCTATCGGGGCCCCGCCCCTCTCCAAGGGGGCCATCGGGGCTCCGCTCCTCTCCAAGGAACCCCCCAAAGCTCTGCCCCTCTCCAAGGGGCGCTCGGGGCTCCGCCCCGGTCACGAAATCGAGGCGACGGCGAAATGAATGCAAACGCAAATGGGGGACATCGCGTCTGTAATTGTCGTGACACACACGTTTGGATCGTTCTCCTTTATTTATATGATATTAGACGGCTGAGCCGATAAAACATATCAATCGAAAACTAGAGCTAATAAGATATTTAAACTTAACTAAAAATTAAAATTGAAGGCACATAATGCAGTAAATAATAAGATAAAGAATTCTACTTGCAACAGTTGCAAACTTGAAAATTTTACAGAATTAAATTATACAACTACAGCTATTAACTTAACTTAACCACTCAATTTGTCCAAGGCGTTTACTAAAGGCGCATAGACAACTGACTCGGGAAGAGCGTTCCAATCTCTAAAAATTCTGTTGAATAAACAGAACTGTCGACACATTTTATTAAATCTTTCGCGCACTAGCTTGAACTCGTGGCCGCGCAACCACACATTCTCACTAATCACAAACCCTTCAATGACTACAGTGTAGTAACCGTGGAAGATTTTATATGTTTCTATTAGGTCACCTCTTAAATGTCTTTCAGAAATCGATGATAGCCCCAATACCTGCAGCCTCTGTTCATATGGCAGTTTTCAAATAGTTGGCAATAACTTGGTGATACGTCTCTGGGTGAGTTCAAGAGCATGAATGTCTTTAGCTAGGTAAGGCTTCCAAAAGCAGGACGCATACTCCAAAATTAGCCGAATATAGGTTTTATAAATTTTCGGTAAAAGTTGAGGAGACATGTTTTTAAAAGCGATCGAATCTAGGTAGGTGCTACTCCCATTTAAAATCCGACGACACGGTGATCCCAAGATCTTTTTGTTGATAAACCGCCTTTATAAGCACATTGTTCAGAAAATACATGTAGCTAGGGTTGTGGTATCCCATGTGCAACACGCATTTTTGTTCGTTGAGCTCTAACAGCCACTTTGAACATCATTCTTGGAGTCGCAAAAGGTCATTTTCTACCATTCTTCAAAATGGTGCATCTTGTAAAGGACAAACTCAGTTTCAGAGTAAAGTAGTGTTCACAAACTTCTTTTATCAGGATCATTAATTTCCTTTCAGCCAGCCTCCGACAAGTTAAAACGATTAGACATGGTGACCTAAAAAAGTTGTCATGAAAAATTATGCTACTTGAAAATTTAACTTGTTAGCGGACCTACCAGTTAAACTTGTTTACATGGTTTTGATTGCTATTATCAAAGAGGATATATCCTCTTTGGCTATTATTATCAACCGTAAAATTCAAAGGCGTTAGCGAGTGAATATCTTGCACACCCCCACACCTCATCGAGTGAGGTTATCAAGCGTTACCTGTTGAGGTTATGTTTTCTAATTTGTGTTTATTTATACGATTACTTCTTTTCTACATTTTGTAGCATCTTGAGACCAAAAAGACTATCTCTGGCACCATGTAACACGATTTAAATGTATTTTATCAGAATTTTTCTCAATGGCGAGTCCAAGTACCTCTCTAAAGGATAGCGCTATACGTAATTCACGCATTGAGAGTGACAGAAATAGATGGTACGTCTTGTTCAACTATATCAACGGCACGCCGTATCTTGTAATTATATATCTATGTTAAAGACTAAACGCAAACTCCATCTGCAAGCGATTTGTTAAGTCACTTAGCGGGATTTCTGTACTATGATAATGCGTTACAACGTTCGCTTCTGTGTTGAAGCAAATGCCTTATTTAGTGCAATTTATGCGGCAGATGTCGGTACCTGGCCTGCAAGTACATCATGCAGTCAGACGAATAGGGGAATGTGCCCAAAGGCTTAAAGTCTGCTGCGATACACGGGAGTAGAATGGGAAAATATAGATTTTTTTTAACGAAAATCGGGAGTCTTAACAAATCAATAATTAAAAGGAAAATAGCAGTAATACTCCCTAACAGCGATGGAAAACGATCAACAAAACCAAATGCCTGCAGCACTCTTCAGTCTTAACCCTTCAATGAATACTCTCCAGGATTTCATATGAACATTTTGAATAAAATTCCTACATTTAAAGGCAATCCTGCAGAATTAAACAAGTACATTCACTCAGTTGAAGACATTTTTACTCAGTTTTGGCAAACGCAACATGCTTACATTGTAACGCTACGTAATTTTGGCAATTTTTTACTTTGAGTTCAAGATTAATTCCCACTGGTAGCTGTAGTCCAAGGTTGTCAACAGATGAAATAAGAGAGATTCGAGTCAAGTATATATACAGATTTTTATTTTATTTATCGATTTTACAACGGAAATA
Source organism: Agriotes lineatus (assembly GCA_940337035.1). Taxonomy (NCBI): domain Eukaryota; kingdom Metazoa; phylum Arthropoda; class Insecta; order Coleoptera; family Elateridae; genus Agriotes; species Agriotes lineatus. The sequence continues at coordinate 29,759 of CALNHX010010619.1, forward strand.
AAAATAAAGGTTATTTTTCAAACTATTTACAGATTAATTAAATAAATAAAGTTCTGGGGCGGTGGTATCATCGGAGGGAAGCGCGACGGTCCGCAGCGGCAGATTCGAATCGTTGTAATTATATCAAAATTAAACAAACCTCGAGCTGGTGATTCTTAGCAGCGAACTGTCGGAAAAAAATATTTATTATCAGGACGCTTTGGCGGTTTACTGGACAGGAGAGATAGAATATGATCAACAATCTTCTAAAGCTACGCACTCAGTACTCCGTTAGTAAAAAGATATACCTTATAAGTTGTGATAGTACTTGCCTGAGCTAGTAATCCCAAAAGTACCACATACAATTTAAATGTAGAAGGCATGATATCTAAGTGAACAGAAATGCCTGGAGGCTGGATCAGGTTTCTGTTGGTTGCACTGGTCCTTTATCCCTAATTTTTAAGCACATGAATGAGACTGCATTCACTTTTCAAACCAATGTAGTCAATGGTACTTAAAGGGATGATAATTAGATAACTACCTGAAGTGTAGCCTCACACTTCAAAATTATGGCTTGGAAAGGTAGCATCGATGTAATTGAATCAAATAGTAAATGTCGATTCTTTTATTACGAAAATAAACGTTCTATTTATACAAAATAACTGCTTAGATACTAAATAAAAACATTTCAAAGTGCAAAGGTATAGTTCACTAGAACGAGTCTACTATTACAAAATAGTAAGTCAGCGGTAAACAATATCGCTTCCTGCTTTTTTTGCAAGTACGCACGTTGAACGCCAGATTGTGGGTCGGTTATTTGCACAAGTTGCAGGTTTGCAGTTTTCCGGCCTTTAAACCGGCTTGATTACGAAGCAACACTGGCATTTAAATTGTGAACGATATTTCGTAAATTTTGACTAAAATTTATATCTGTTTAATTCAAAATTAAACACTAAGTAACCCGCGATTCGAAAAATAAGAAAAACCTTATTGAAAGAGGCACAAATTTTATGATTTAATGACGCTATATCTTCCGAACGAGCTTTTTCAGAAAATTATTTAAATATTTCTTAAAAATATTTAGCTAATATTGGAGAAAAATATTATTGCTGTATATTTGCAAATTTGTTTGTAGCATATGCTGGAAATATTACTACAATATTGGTTTCAAAACATTGTGCTAATATTTAGAAGAAACATTTCAAAATTATCAGTAATAATGTAAACATAATATTTATTCAAAATATTTGCATGCGAGCATCCAACATTTTTACAAATATTTCTAATATATATTGCTGTAATATTGAGGATAAACAACCAACAGTAATATCCTAAGTGTATTAAAATAGCCGATTAAAGTTTGACGTTTTCTGTCAGAATGTTTTGCTAAGAAATTTGTCAAGTATATTGGCCGCTCAACAAAAGTTCTGAGTGCAGAGCATATTTCTTCAGAGCAAAACAGTTTGACAGACAATCGTAACAATTTATTCAGTCCAGTTTATTTATTGGCATTGCAATTTATAATTAAATACAATTAATAATAACACACATTTTCCTGTACTGACAGTGGAGGATTTTTCATGCGAAAAAAAAGTTTATTAAAACAAATAACGAGTTTTACTAACACATTATACTTGTCAAATACAGTAAAAAACATTCAAATAGGCGAAACAGCCGTCTTTTTTTTATATAACATTGAAATAGAATTAATTATTAGATTCCATTATCAGTAAAGCCATTTTTGAATAAATAGCTCTATTCGCTGCCGCAGAATGTTGATAGGGACAACTACTTGTTAACAAATAATTTTTATTATTTAGTTTCGTCAATCTAAATGAAATTAAAATGTAATGTATGCAAGATTACAATAAGGTACTAAGTTTTCCAGTTTTTGTTTTGAAATCCCTACAAAATAATATTATACCTACATATTAGCCGTTATCCAAAGTCATTTATTAGAATATGTAAATCAATATAATTAAATTGTTCGTTCATAATGCTACAATTAAAATTTGGCTTGAATTTATAATTATTTGAAGAAAAATGCATGTTAATACATGTTTATTTATAAAATATCTGCAAACTTCAAAGCTGAGAGTATTTCTTAAGAAACATCTTTGTTTTCACTATAATTGTTTCTTATTTTAAAATGTATGCTGCATTATTACATCTGCCAGCCGGGCTCCATAGCTCAGTGGTAAGCATTCTGGCTACTTATCTAAGGATCGAGAGTTCGATCCACGATCCCGGTGAGGTTTTTAAAAAATTAAAAATGCGGATGAAAACCTCTACAGAATGCCATAATTCGGAAGTGATTTAAAGCCGTGGGCCCATGTTACTACTATGTGTAGCATGTAAAAGATCCCTTGCTAGGGTTGGAACTTCTTAGTCTCGGCAAAATTCTAAGTAGGGCTGAGGTACCTGGTACTCTACATGCCTAGACTTTGTCCACGGGGTTGAAAAAAAGAGCCTATGAAGGCCTACTTGCTTGATATGAGTCTCCCCACAAATACTACTACTACTACTAACACATGTTCTACAGGTATGTTAGAGTATATTACATACCGGGGCGGAAAGGATTCCATTCCTGTCGAGAGAACTATAGTTTATGAGAGGTGATATCCTCCTAGTTCTCTTGACACAGGAAATTTTTAAAATAACTGCAATTGAAATCTGAATAATAAATATCCTAGTATACTGTCAAACTACAAAAAAGAGTGTCGGCTCAAAATCAAAAAAATAATGTTGCGATCTGTTACTCCTAATTTAATACGAGAGGCATCCGAAAGTTGGTTGCCTGAAAAAAGCAGTGGAAGGTATGAACTTGTCTACCAGGGATTTAAAGATTGAAAGAAAAAAATATTGTGGCAGATTAAGTTTTGCAATTACTATTCTCATTAAATCCGGCAGCAAGCCCTGTGACATTTGCAGATCTTCGCATACTGCTGTTGCTTGTTGTAATAAAACGCTGACCAATTATTGTACGGGCGAAAGATCATTTTCGGTACTAAAAAGGGCAAAAAGCTATCCCAGAACCACTTTATCCAACACTAAACTAAATGCGTTACCATCTAAAGTGACGTTTTAAATAAACTTTGATGAAATTCTTAATAGTCTTGTTAACGCCAAGGCAGGAAAAATGCTCTTTCATTATATATGTTTTTAAATATTAGGTTTAATTGTCATTATATTGCTATTATTATTATTATCAGTTTAGGTAAAGGATTTCTGGATTTTTCTAACACTAATGGCCAGTATTATAAACGATGAATAAATCATTAGATAACTATTTGTAGAGTAAATTTACTTCCCCAATAAACTAAAAGATAAATAAAAAAAGCGCATCAAAATTTGTTTACTAATGAATAAAATGTCATAAGCATTAATGTTTTGATGCGCTTTTGTTTACTTTAACAACGAATTTAAATTAACCTGTACGGATTTATTAGCCGAATAAAGTTATTTTGCGTTTATAATATGCTAATCTACGGAATAAAGCGATTCGCTTAAAACAATAAGAAGACCAACGTTCTTGTTCAAAAAGCAAGTGGGAAGTAATTCACCACACAAGCATACCCATGCAATCATTCCCGCCGAAAGTAGAGGTAAGCAGGTAGTTTGTTGCTAAATTTCTTGGCATAGTTGCCGAAAGAGCATCTGGTCGGCGCCTAGGCAACAGGGATAGCTTGCTGAGTTAGAAATGTACAGTCTGGGCGTTACATTGATATTCGATATACAGGGAATTTATTTTAATAGTTAACATAAGCGTTTCGTTTCTGTGCCGCCATTTAATCATACAGGTCATTTCCATAGTTACAAATGAGACCAATAGATTAGAGCGTGTATTTTACGAGTTAACATAGGAATTATAATTTGTCAAAAAGACAATTAAAAGTTATCCTAATGTATACCACTGAAGGAAAGATACAACACACAAGTTGTTCCTAAATATCTACTTTTTAGTTGCATACCTCATTCCGGTAACAAAATTAAAGTTTCTTATTAACAAGTACCTAATTCATATTTGTATGTTAACACTTAAAATAAACGCTCTGATTTATTGATTTCATTCGTAACTATGGAAGTGACCTGTATAATTAAATGCTGGCATAGAAACGAAACTGCTATGTTAACCATTAAAATAAATTCACTGTATTGACATATCGATATTAGACCAGTTGCTGGGGATTAAAAAGTACCACAATTCGGAAATAATTCATGATAAAGATTTTATCGCTTTAATAGCTTAAGTTATCTCCCATTATTACTATCCTAGATCCGCGTCAGCTCCTAGGAGCAGAAACGTGACCTAAAATTGGGCGTTTTTCGAAGATAACTCAGAGAAAACACAATAAATCATAAAAGTGGTTTATATAAACGTTGTAGAGCGTTAAATTCGGCACAAAATGAGTACCAATATGATATATTTTGTTCCAGCTATAACTGTACAGGCTCTTGTGAAAGTAGCACTATTTTGTCAACTTACCAAAAAACTTTCGTTTTTTTCAAGAACATGAGAAATGAGGTAAGAATGACTTCTGACACTAGACATATTGCTACAATGAGAATCAAGTAGGTTGATTAGTAAAAATAATACATTTCAAAATGTTGTGATAATTTTTCTAATTCCCTAAAATTTATAAGTCCTTTGTGGTCAAAGGAAGCGTGACTAACATGGTCGCGGTATCTCTGACAGTACTCTATGTAAATGGATTCTCACCATGCCTATTGTTAGTAAAATTTCACAACAAGTGGAAGATCATCCACCACCACCTCTGAACAACATGTCGATGCCAAGGATTCTAGAGTACTGCGTGAGAATACAGATGTACTAAAGTTTGCGGACTGGTATTCTGGGCATTTTGGGGAATGAGACAATAAACTGCCACAAAGTTTTTGAAATTGGAAATTCTTCTATTCACACCATGGACGGGAAAAACTTTGAGCAAGTCAAGTTATAGGAAAAATCAAGTGATGCACATACGAGGATTCAAGTCCAAAGTGAACATTGGTAGTGAAGACTTTTCCGTGAATCTCAAAACTATTTTCTGCCGAATTGCCCTACTAAAGAAAGCGGACAATGAGTTAAGGAAATACTTTAAATTTGAGTTAGCACGCTATCCATTGTCACTTTCTGATTAAACTGGTATGAGAAAGTCTTCTAAGTCAGTGTTTTATGATTTGTTCGCTCCAATAACTGACAGTGTCAACCTTCTTGGTGCGGCCTATATTATTGATGGAGGATTCCTCCTGCATCGTGTAATTTGGAAGAATGGTGAAACGTTTGAAGCAGTTATCAAGTTGAATACATAAAGAACCATTATAGCAAAGACGCCGCTAGACGGGTACCCAGAAGATGTACCTGCGAAAAGCACCAAGTCAGCAGAACGGCTGCGGCGTGCTAAGACACACATATCATAAGAGGTGCTGTGCAACAAGTGATTGACTGCGACAATGACTCAGGAGCAGTTCCTCTCCAACGATCGGAACAAAGGAAGGCTTATAGCCACGCTAACCGAAAAGCTTGCAAGCGAGGGCTTATTGGCATAGCAAGCCAAGAAGGATGCAGACCACTTAATCATCACGACTGCTATAGAGGCTACACAAGAACATAAATGTACTATTCTTGGAGGCGAAGACACAGATCTCCTTATCATGCTCACAGCATTAGCTTCGCCAACAACCAAGATTTTCTTCATGAAACCTGGAAAGGGGAAGGTACCAATTATCATATTCTCAGTTAACAGTTTCCGACATTTAGAAAAAGTGAAAAACGCACTGCTACTCCTTCACGTCGTTAGTGGTTGTGATACCACTTCATCACTTTACAGGCAAGGAAAGAAGAACTATGTCAGACTGGCTGTACAAAATGAACATCTCTCTAAAGTGAGTGATGTCTTTATGAGCAAAGACGGCAACCCGGAAATTATTGTTAATGCCGGGCAAAAGTTCTTAGTAGCATCCTGTGGAGGTAATACTGGTGATACCTTGAATGAATAACGTTTCCTCCTATTTGCAAAACCTTTAGTAAAAACGAACTTCAATCTGGCTTCCCTACCTCCAACACTGGAAACATCCCGCCAACACTGCTTCAGGGTGTACCTGCAGGTACAGATGTGGTTAGGTAACGCCATGAATCCCATGAACTGAGGTTGGCAAACAACCAAATATGACCTGGCTCCTGTTCTCACTACTTTGGAATTCTCTACACAGTCACTTTTGTCAAAGGTATCCTGTAAATGCACCAAAGGGTGCAAAGCTGCTTGCAGTTGCAGAAAAGCTGGAATATAATGTTCAGCAATTTGTACAAATGTAGAAGGCATTCATGCACTAATGCTCTTACTACCGAAGTAGATGTTGACGACACTGTTGGAGACGACGATGAGCTCAATGAGCAGATGCTCCTGTTGAGTGAGGAAGAAGAGGACGAAGTTGACAAAATGGTGCAACTTTGACAAAAGGCCGTATAGGTATATCTGAATCATAATATATCATGTTGGCACTCATTTTACACATAATTTAACGCTCTACAACTTCTATATGAACCACTTTTTTTATTTATTGGGTTTTCTCAGAGTTATGTTCGAAAAACCGAAAAACGCCCAATTGTAGGTCACGTTTTCGCTCCTAGGAGCCGACGCTGACCTCCGCGGAGAAGGAAAACCTAGGATAGTAATATTGGGCCATAACTTAAGAGATTAAATTAAAATGATAAAACCTTTACCATAAATTATTTCCGAATTGGATTACCCAGCAACTGGCCTATATGGAAATAATATCCATATTTATCTACATATCTATATATCAACAGCCCTAAACGCAATCTACACAATTTTGAATATAAAAAAGTTGGTATTTTTATGAAACTATTGCTCTCAACTCTTCCAAACAAAAGCGTCTTCTTTATATAAAAATGTGTAATCTGTTCGAATATCCAACCAGAACTGACTAAAACTTCAATTGGAAAAAGTTACAATAAAAAAACATTTCATATCCTTGCATAAATTACCTCTGCTAAACCTTATGCCAATATTTTTAAGGTCATCTATTTCAGCATGTAAAGCAGCCCAAATATGCCGAATTATGCCAATTAAAATCCGTGTTCATTTATCATACTTTTCAGAGCAAAAGCTTTTTTAAAACACATTTTCGGGCTTACGTTTACAGGAAGTTTTTTGTTATGTTATTGAGTACTATTAGTCCCTCAAATATTGCCTCCCATTTTTCGAAAGTATATAAAAGTAGATTTTTTCGAGCAGCTTACCCTATGAGAAAGTTCGTCACCAGTGATGAATGTATGCGTTGCGGTGGAAATGAATAAACAACCAATTATTTATCAGCACGAGTGTTCCTAATATAATATGTTTGCAACAAATATAAGTATGCCGAGTTTCTAAGTTAATTTATAATTTTTGCATTATGTAATGTAAATTTTACAAGTTATTAGAAAAAAATAACATATACTACTTGTGGTAAAATACTTATTTTTTCGTTCGAAAAACTCTAGCTTACGAAAAACACGGTACTTTCTTCTCCTGTCGTAAAATATACTATTCTTTTATGTACACATCAACAAGTAATTAACAAACACTTAACCCACAGATTTTACACATTTTGTTAGTATTGTTTAAAACTACATGTACTTATAGGTATGTAACAGTGCCTGTTGTCTGCCTGAAACAAACTTCCATATGAATGCATGCGTACTTGTTTAAATCATACACAACGAAATATTAGGTACATTCAGTTTTCTTCGATTCTATTTAACATCTATCGCACATGACATAATAATTTATTTATTTATTTATTTATTTACCTATTAGGGATATAACAGGACGAACCCAATACAATATCCACTTATACATTAATATAAAACTAAATGTTTTAAACTTTAAATATGAAAAACTAAAAAACTGTCCAACTCACAAAATATACATAGTAAAGGCCACAATAAACACATTAATATAGAATTTTATAATTGCTAATTTAGTAATTTAGTTCATCCAGGAAACACCCTGGAATACAGCATTTTTTTAAATTTCAGGAGGTTCAAATAAAAAATATCAATGTCCAAAAACAAATTGTTGTATGTTCTGCACATTCTTAAGATAGGAGAGTTATTGAATGCAAATGTGTTAAAACAGGGGATGTTAAACAATGGCGGTAATCGTAAAGAGCGAGGTGGAGCGTTGAAATTAATGTATTGTAAAATTTGGGGACAATCGATGACTGAGTTTACTATTTTGTAGAGAAGCATAACATCGGCTATTTTACGTCTCTCTGCCAAACTTAACATCCCCTGCTGCTGAAGACTACTATTATAATTATTGATGGGTATATTCAGTTTCATATAGAGATGTTTAATAAATCTTTTCTGTACTCCCTCTACTCTATTTATATAAATAGAATATTGTGGATTCCATATAGTAGATGCATAATTGATGATACTATTAATGTAGGAGTAATATAAACACATATGTGTTTTGAGATTTCGAAAAGGCTTTGCAGTTCTTATAATAAAACCCAACAACCTATTAGCTTTTTTGGTAATGTAATCTATATGGCTATCATAAATCAGTTTACCATCAAGAATAACACCGAGGTCTCTGATTGTTTCGGTTGGCTTGATGTATACGTTGTTAAGTTTGTATTGAAATTTTATAGGCTTCTTATTTCGTGTAAAACTTATATGGTGGCATTTATCAATATTTAATTTTAATTTATTTTCTGAACAATAATTTTGAAATCTAGTTAAATCTTCTTGGATTTTAGAACAATCTGATACGGATTTAATTGTGTGATAAATTTTGAAGTCATCGGCATACAATGACGTTTCACAAAACTGAAAAATGTTATTAATGTTGTGTAAATAAATGTTAAATAATAAAGGACCAAGGTGAGATCCCTGGGGCACTCCAGACCTAACGTCGATGTATTCCGATGTGTACCCC